>JAOANK020253146.1:0-15518 GCA_026257165.2 Telfairia occidentalis
TTTTCTATAATTTTATATTTCACTTTTCACTTTTCAGATATACAGAGTAATAAGACGAAGCGACCACCCAAAATAATATGAAGCAATAATATTTTTCACAAATCCTCTGAAATTAGAACTCATTATCTGAAATGCGCAATTATTTACCTACCTACACTGGTCAACAGTAAAACTTCTAGTCCTATTATACTTTCTAATGTAAATAATATTTTTAATGATCTAAAAATATTAGTGGAATTCATTTATTTATTAAAATGAATAAGAATAAACCAATACATACAAAATGAAATAATAAAAAGTATAAAAACCCCTGCTGGCTAGTTTATAGGGAAATATTACTCCTTTACAAGATATCGAAATTTCCAACTTGCTCCTTTTGACCATTAATAGTTATTGTCATTAATATCAATATTTAAAAGTAATTTAAGTTTTATTAAATTATAAATGAGCAATAGCACGAGTTGTCAAAATTATTTTCCAGAAAAGTGGAGTGAATAAAAGCTGTTCGGTTAGGTGGCATTTAAATCAAGAACAGACGGTCAGGATTAATTAGGTGGAATTTAAATCAAGAGACGATTGAACAGACGGTCAGGATTAATTTGGAGATCCTCATAGGATATCTGACAAGGCTTAGGACCACCATATGAAAAACTCTATCCATGCAATGTCGACATAACGTAAAGGGGTAGAATCCTACGCGTATGGTCTCTTGTCCGTGTATATACCGAGTACGACATGTCGGCGTTGTCCATAATGAATTTGACTCCATAAAACAGCGTCCTTAAATTATGTGAAAACATGGAGAAAATATCTTCGTTCATGGTATGTTTGGCTTTTTAAATTTTTGGATCACGTGAGATGAGTCTCAAAACTTTGAAATGTGTTTAATATATTTTTAAACTTTTCAATTTTATGTATAAAGCCCCTGAATTTTAAAAGTGTGTAATACTTTTGTTTTTGTACGAAATTTCTACGAACTCGCAGTAACGTGAACAAACGTCGAAAGTAAAATGAAAGAACTTACTCTAGTGTGGGGGTTTGCCAACAACACTCCGACTCTCAAGTGAGTAAGGTTTAGGAGTGAATTGCGAACTCGAGAGGATGATCGTGCGTAGTTGCCATTCTCGACGTTAGCATTTATAGGGGGGCCTTAAACCCATTCATGCGAGAATCATGCCGAATCGCGAGGATCGCTGGCATAATATCGTATCACTGGATTTGGCTACGTCAGTTGGCATGATCACTGACCATTTCCTTAGCATCCGACATAATTATCAAACCCTTACGAGGTAAGCTTAGTGGCTGGCGTGCTTACCTTGAACCTTTTAGTGGTGCCAGTGGTCGGGTGTGATGTAGGCCTTCTTCCGAGCATGTAGCTTTCTAAGGTCATTCCACGTGGAACGCTGAATTTTCAACCCTAAGAACGTCGTTGAACTTTTAATGTTGTGGAATAAATTCATATTCTCTTCAAAAAATTTTAAAATTCACAAACCTATTAGACACAAAACAATATGACTATTAACTTCCAATTCTGATTTCTAGATCTATGATTTTTTTTTAAAAAAAATGTCACCTATTCAACATAATATTGAAAGCTTATGGACATTTTGATAGCACACTTTGTGGGCTAATTTCATATCTTAAATATTGTTGATTTGATAATTTATTGGAGTAATTTTATGCACATATCTTTCTATTTTGTAGGAACTGTGCAAATAGAAGAAAAGAATTAAAAGTTTTATTGAGAAATTCAGACAAATTTAATAAGAGTTCAATGTATCAATAAAAGTCGAAGTTCAAATCTCAAGAATGAAACTTTGAGACGCTAATATCAGTATTGAGACGCTTGGAGACGAATTTAAGCCACACAATCCGAGCGGACAGCATTGAGACGCTGCCCCTAGAATCTCAACGCAGGCGCAAATTGAATATTTTGACCTACAACAGCAGCGTTGAGACACTAAAATTTTGGAGGAGTGCATGCTAAGGAATTCTGTAGCATCTTGACGCCGCCCTTGTAGCGTCTCGATGCTACTACGATAGTTTCTATATCTTTTAGGGTACAACATGGAGACGTTGTCCTAGTGCCTCAATGCTATTGACACCTCTATAAATAGAACATTTTGCAGCATTGCGAGGACTTTTGTGTTGAGATTTATGCCCTAAAATCGTGAAGCCATGTAAACTATAATGATGTAAATAAGATAAACTTAAAAATTATTTGTGCGTCTTGTCAATTTTAGCGACCTCCTTAACCATTGGATGTGTTCTTAAAATTGGTATGTATCAAACATACGATAGGATCAAGTTTAAGAATAGTGGCTTAAATGGTCTATAGTATATGGATAGGGTTAGGGACCTTATTCTGGTACACTATTGATATGGTCCACTTTGTAACGGTTACAAATGGTCTTATTCGAATCGTTCATGTGATGACATGTGAGTGAAGGTATCGTATGCAATGAGATTGCATAAGACTTGACTCCAATGTGTTCTACATATTTCTTATATGAAAGAAAATGCAAACGCATCACTAAGATGATCATAGGTTATTTGATATAAGTCCTGAGTGTGTTATGAACTCCTACCTATGCAGGTGTGTCTTTGAGCAACTTTGTGAGAGTGATTTATATATTCGCTCAATAAGCTTATTGTCTTGGGAATACATTCAACTGGGGAGCTGGGAACATTCTTACACGAGATGGAATTCATAGCCACGCAATAGTGAAAAGTGCAAAGTGTGCACTTCTCCATATTGAATGTGTATATAAGCGATTCCCTTAATGTGCTAGTTCGGAACTTGGATAACAGGGTACTTGCCTACTTGATACCCTAAGAAGGATTTTTTCATGATGAGATTCATGGAAGGCTACCAATTAGAAAACTAGTGGTACTTAAGGAGTAAGAGGTGTGGCCAAGGGCAAAACGATAATTTCACCCAATTGAAACCACGAGTCACTTTATGAAGGATCAAATGAACTGTTATTGCTATATTCATGAACATAACTCATCTACAGTACAAGAGTGCAACTTCAGGTTTATAGTAGAGTTACCTTGGGTTAATCGTGGGATTGGTTAGTTGAAGAGTTTGACTAACTGATCTTAACCATTGGAGCTCAAAGCTGTATGTCCATAAGGTCCCCTTGCTAGCTCGTTACCTTGCAACGAACAGTTGATTGGGAGAAAATTAAATAATAAAGATTATTTAATTTTTCATCAAATTATTTAATTTGGATATTAATAGTAAATTAGATTTATTATTAATTACAAATTGGGATTAATCAATTTGGCCATTAATAATAAATTAGATTTGTTATTAATTAATTAGAAATTGGGCTAATTGGACTAACTTTATGCCCATTTACATAGGAAATTAGTCCATTGGGTTTTGGAAGTCCAATGGAGCATGACTCAATATTAGGGTCCATAGAAGAATCTATGAACCCAAATCTATGAGATAGAAGCTAAACAATTAATTATAGAAATTAAAAAGAGTTTTGTAACTTTCATAATTAAAATTAGAGAATTTAAAAGCCCTTAGGATTTTGATTTATATAAGAAAGCTTATGATCAAACTCTGAGGAAGTAAGTCATGGCCTCCCTCTCCTCCCAAGAGCCAGAAGAAAATTAGTTTTTTTTTAAGTTCTCCCAAAAGGTGCCCACACACCAGTTCGTAGTAGATCGAGGATAGCTTGGAAGATCATGTGAAGTCCTTCCAACATCTTCTTTATGCCTTTGTCAACCCAAAGGTAAGTTTTTCAACAAAAAAAAATTGTAAAAAATTCTTTTAATTAAAAGTCACTATTGGAATCCACGTTTTCTAATCAATGTGATCGCTTCTGCTGCGCAAAGTTTTGGATCGAATCCGGGTAATTTTCCTATATTTTAACCATTTGGAGAGAAAGTACTTATGAGATTTCGAGAGTTTATGAAATTAGAGGGCAATGAGACTTATTTGGAGTGGAGAAAAGGGATTTTCAAACCTCAGAACATGGAGATTGCTTCGAGGACGAAAGTTTGAAACGTCGGATGTGATTTCGTTTCCTTTCCCTTGACTTTTGTAATCTTCCCATTAGTTTTAGTATTCGAAATTTGTATTTCATGTTGAACATGTGTAGATAACTTTCAGTTCTAGAGATTGATGTAGCCACTTGTTTTTATAAGTTTGATTGATTGATTGATTTACCGAGATTGACCCTTTATTTATTTTATTCATGCATTTATGTGTTTTTTGTTGTTAAGCTCTTGATCACAGATTAACTGTTTATTGATCTGAATCTTTCGCTCGAGAGGGGGAGTTTAGATTAGAACTTGAATGCATGACTGAAGTAGCTCTAAGATCAGGAGATTTAGGATTGCTTGAGAAGTTGCTAATGGAACTAAATTTTATGTTTTTGCTTGTTAATGAAAATGAATAGGAATATTAGTTTCTTAATTAGCACGAAGGTTAAATTGTACTTGGAAGAGAGAGTATATATGTGGGTTCCTGACTTATAGAAATTGTATTTGGTTCGTTCTTGGTTAAATTAGTTAATTGGCTAATAAGACTAGTCAGTGAAATCAACTCCTTAGAACCATGTCTCTTCGATTTTCACATCTTTATTGTCTTTAATGCTTATTTAATTTGCATAATTTCACCATGTTGGTTTCTCTAAATAAAATTGAACGTTAGTATTCGTGGTACTTGAGTGAGCTAGAAACCCAATCTTGAGGACAATACTCTTCATTTCTTACACTATATTAAAACTTGACCTCGTACAGTTGTTGGTAAGCAATTTTCGCTACATATTTTTAGTGTCATTCTCAGGGATTGGCAATTATTTAGTGGAGAACTCGTTTGGTTTTACTTTAGAGTTTTTTTTTTTTTTACTGATTTTTATTTTATTTTTATTCTCAAATGTCAGATTTGCATTCGAAAGGACAAGGAAGCAGTTCTAGTTCCTTTAGATCTTGAGATTGATAAAACTTGTAAGAGTAATCGAAAGGAAAAGAATGAAAGAATGAATCTATGGACAATTTGCAAGCTCCACTAGTTGGACAATTTCAACCAGCACCTCAAATACAAACCCAACACCTTCCACATGCTCAACAGCCTCAGATGGCTATCAGGGATTACTCTAAGTTGTTTTATCCTCTCGATCATTTTGGAATATTCAATTTTCCTATCATTGTAAATAACTTTGAGTTGGTTTGGGATAGCTCATTCAGGGGGCAATGCCACAAAGGACCCAAATACACATTTAACTACTTTTTTGGTTGTTTGTAGCACTGTTAAGATGAATGGTGTATCTGAAGTGGCAATTCACTTACGTTTTTCCCCTTTTTCTTTTCAAGATAAGGCATGTGATTGGTTAGGCTCTTTACCACCAGGAAGTATTACTTCATAGTAGGGAATGTTTCAAGCCTTTCTGACATAATTCTTTCCACCTACTAAGACTGCCAAACTCAGAAATAAAATTGGCTCATTTAGGCAACATGACTTCGATCAGTTGTTCAAAGCTTAAGACCATTACATGGAATTTCTAAGAAAAGGCCCACAACATGAGTATCCAAAATGGTTTCAGATCCAAACATTTCATAATAGGTTGAAGACAGACCAGAAACATACTCAATGTTGCAGTTGAAGGTACATTGTTATCTAAAACTTCTAAACTTGCTCGCACTTTACTGGAGGATATGATAGCTAACAGTTATCAGTGGCCTATTGAGAGATCTAACCCAATGAAGGTTGTTGAATGTATGAGGTCGATGAGGTATGCTTTCTTAAATCTCAACTTGCAGCTATAACCACTATTGTGGCTAGACTTATAGGGTTAGGTACTTCACAATCTATTAAGTCTTGAGCCACAAATGGAGCAGGCACAGTATGTTAAAATAGAAACTATGAATATCGTGGCAATCCAGGACAAAATTCACTTCTTACTTACTACCATCTTGGGTTAAAGAATCATAAAAATTTCTCTTATGCTAATAAGAAACATGTTTTGCAGCCTCCACCAATTTATGCTTCTCAATAGCCAGAGAAGAAATTATCTCTTGAAAATTTGATTAGAGCTTTCATCATAGAGTCTCGAAACATGACTAGTGCCTTTTTAAATGAAATGGGGAACTATGGAACCGCCATTAAGAATATCGAGACACGGATTGGGGAGATGGCTACCACTCTTAATGCCTTGCAAAAATGGAGGTTTTCAAGTGACACTAAAGTGAACACAATGGAGCATTGCAAAGCAGTAACATTGAGAAGTGGGAAGCAACTTGAGGAACCTTTAAGAAAGAAAGTTGAAGAATCAATCATTGTAACTAAGGAAAAAGAGTCCATTGAGGAAGTAGCTAAGGAAGCAGCACCTTCACCTGAGACTGTAAAGCCTTCTTGTTCTACTGTTCCTATTATTCGTAATTCAATATCACATCCTTCACGTTTTCAAAAGAAAAAGATTGATTCTCAATTTTCTAAATTTTTAGAAAATTTTAAGAAGCTTCATATTAATATTCCTTTTGCAGATGCTCTGGAATGGATGCCCAACTATGTGAGGTTCATGAAGGAAATAATAGATAAAAAGTGAAGGTTGGCAGAATTTGAAATTGTGAATCTCACTGAAGAAAGTGTTATACTATTTCAAAAGAAGTTACCACAAGAAATTAAAAGATCCTGAGAGTTTTATTATTCCTTGCACAATTGGTAGTTCTTCTTTTAATAGGACTTTATGTGATCTTGGTCCGAGTATTAACTTAATGTATTTATCTGTTTTCAGGAAACTTGGCCTAGGGGAGATTCAACCTACTACTATTTCTCTACAGTTGGATGATCGATTTCCTCGAGGTGTGATTAAGAATGTTTTAGTCAAAGTTGACATGTTTATCTTCCCTACAGATATATAGAAGAGGATGATGAAATTTTGATTATCTTGGAATGACCTTTCTGTGCCACTGGTAAAGCTTTGATAGACGTTCAATAGGGTAAGTTAACTTTGAGAGTGAATGAAGAGAAAGTTGTCTTCAACATATATCAATCCAGGACATATCCTACTGTGGTAAGTACATATCATAGGATAGATATTGTTAAGGCATCTATGGCTGAAATTACAAATCTTGCTACTTCTATTGATTCCCTTGCTAGATGCATGTTAGATTATATTATTGATAAAAATTTTGACTAGGACATTTTATACTATTGTGATGCATTGAATCATTTGCCTGAGGAGTCTAATTAAAATGCTAACGTTGATGTCATGAAATTGTCTGAAAAACCTGATGAATCTGTCAAAGCCCTTGAACCTGAATTGAAACAATTACCTACACACCTTCGTTATGCCTTTCTTGGTGAGTCTACTACTTTTTCAATTATTATATCTATTTTTTTGAATAAAGTAGAAGACAAAATTGTTATGAGTTCTAGGTGCTCATAAATTTGCTTTGGGATGGTCCATAACTGATATTAAGGGTATTAGTCCATCTATTGTTATGCATAAAATTTTAATGGAAAATACTCTTAAGCCGTCTGTTGAACATCAAAGAAGATTAAATATAGCAATGAAAGATGTAGTAGGGGTTGAGGTTCTGAAACTTCTTAAGGTAGGTATTATTTATGCTATTTTTAATAGTTATTGGGTGAGTCATGTGCAAGTCCTGCTTAAAAAGGGAGGGATGACAGTAATCAAGAATGTAAACAATGAATTCATCGATATGAGGACAGTAACAGGGTGGCAAGCGTGCATTAATTACAGAAAACTCAATCAAGCCATTTGAAAAGACCACTTCCCTCTTCCCTTTATTGACAGATGCTTGATAGATTAGCAAGGTATCCTTACTATTGTTTTCTTTATGGTTACTTAAGTTATAATCAGATTGCGATTGCTTCTTGAGGACCAAGAGAAGACGACATTCACATGCCCCTATGGTACTTTTGCCTTTAGGTGAATGCCATTTGAACTGTGCAATGCCCCTGGTACATTCAAGCAATGCGTGATGGGCATATTTGCTGATATGGTTGAGGAAATCATGGAGGTTTTTACGGATGATTTTTTTTGTCTTTGGGTCTTCATTTGATAAATGCCCTCATAATCTCTCTTTGGTTTTGCAATGATGTCAAGAAACTAATCTTATTTTAAACTTAAAAAAAATGCTATTTAATGGTTACAAAAGGTATAATTTTAGTCTATAAGGTATCTGAGAAAGGCCTCGAAGGTGACAGGACAAAGGTCTCAACAATTTGACAACTCCTTGATAGCACTGTAAAAGTGCTATTTTAAAGCCTTAAATTTAGTAGTTCTGTGGGCTGAATTGTGTACTTTGATGCTTTATTTATTGAATTTGTAGGAACCGAGCATTTAGAGGTGAAAATATAGATTTGGTGTTGTTCGTGTTAAAACGAGCCTAAGAAGAGTCGATTCACCTAAGAAATGAAAGAGATATGTCAAAAAGAGCCAAGACCCTAGAGCTAGTGTCTGAACGCCAAAGGAGAGCGTTGAGACACCCAAATAATGGCCAAGAAGACAGAATGTGTTAGCAATAGTGTCTCAATGCTACTCAATTTTTGGCAAGGTAGAAGCCAAAATTCGAAGTAGCGTTGAGACCTTGCTTCGCAGCATCGCGACACTACGTCGAAGATTTTCCTCCGTTTTACAAATACATGGTGACATTTTTGTGATACTAAAGCACAACATCTCAACGCTATTGCATAGCGTCTCGACGCTGCCGCCTAGGACTATATATGTTGTTTTTTGCCACAAGGGTTGGTGAGTTCTATTTGGGCGTCATTTTTAGTATGATTTTTGAGGTCTAAGGCCAGAATATAGTGGGCATTCATTCTAGAGCGTATTAGAGGCTTTTCGAGTGTTCGAAGGTAAAAATCAAGAGCACACGAGTCGTTGGGAGCCTAAGACGGGGAAGAATTGGCCTAAGAGTTTTCTTTTCTCTCTTTCACATTCAGTAATCTGTTTAAATGAGTTGTTTAGAATTGATTTTCATAATGTATCGTAGCTAAACCCTTTAGTTTTTGGGTGTTGGTTTGTTTTATGGACATTTAATTAGGCTATTGAACTCTTGAATGCATTATTTATGGTTTTCTTCTAACTTCCAGTCTTTCATGTTTGCATTTATTTAGCCAATGAATGTATTACTGTTGTATTTACTATCTTTCTTGTGAGAGTGGGTCGTAAATTTGTGCATGTTGTTTTACTATCTTGTTCGAAAGAGATGGTAGTAAAGTGAGACATTAGGATTTAGACACATGTTTCTCTAGGTGCGAAAGTGATGAGGGTGCGCGTGAGGTCCGTAATAGGTTATGTTTTTACCACTTTCAAACTCTTTTGATAAGATATTGAATAGGGAGTTGGTTGTGAGTGTCGGTGGACCTCAAAAGGGGAAAGCCCGAGTTTATAAACCTTAGACTTAGAAAAATAGTAATTTCTTGCATTTCGAGTTTAGTTAAATAATTAATTGTGTCGTTTGACAACGCCAACATCCTAGAACTACTTGTTCCTCAATTTTCCTCTGTTTACGAGCATGTTAGCGTTCTCAATTTATTTGATTTCTATATTAGACCTACTGAATGATCGTTCATTTCCCTAAATAAAATTTGACAACTATTATTTTGGTAATAAATAGAATTATTAACCCGATTCTTAGAGAGCGATACTCGATCTTTTAAGCTATTTTATCATACTACAATTGACCTGTGTGCTTGTGGCAACACATAGTCGGTGTGATCACTACTTCTCTCTTCCAATGTCAAAGGAGTTAAAGTTTTCTTGGACATGCTGGTTTCTAGAGAAGATTTATTAAAGATTTCTCAAAAATAGTAAAATCGTTGTGTAATCTGCTTGAAAAAGATGCACATTTCCTTTTCTCTGATGCTTCTTTACTAGTATTTAATCTTTTAAAAGAAAACTGACTTCTGCACCTATTATTGCAGTACTTGATTGGAGTCAGCCTTTTGAAATAATATGTGATGCTAGTGACTATGCATTTGAAGCAGTGTTGGGCCAGAGACGGGATAAATTGTTTTGAGCAATTTACTATGCAAGCAGGACTCTCGATAATGCACAACAAAATTATACCACTACTAAAAAAGAAATGTTTGTTGTAGTTTTTGCTTTCGATAAATTTAGATCTTATTTGTTAGGAACTAAAGTTATTGTTCTTACTTACCATGCAATCCTTTTTCTTTGTTTGATAGGAAAGATGTTAAACCCCGTTTAATTCGATGGATTCTCTTATTGCAAGAATTTAATTTCAAGATCAGAGATAAGAGGGGAATGTGAGAATGTGGTGGCTGATCACCTATCACGAATTGACCAAGAAAACAAATCCCCAACATTTCCCATTGTAGAAGACTTTCCTAATGAAATACTGTATCAGGTTGAGTCTCATATTCTTTGGTTTTCTGACTTTGTTAATTTTCTTCCAGGAGGAGTATTGCCACCAGACTTGAACTCCTACCAAAAGAAGAAATTTCTACATGATGTGCACTCTTATCTATGGGACAAGCCCTCTACTTTTCAAGATATGCTCTGACCAAATAATTCGTAGGCGTGTTTCATTCGAAGAGATCACTAATCTCTTGCAGAACTGTCACTCCACCCATTATGGTGGTCATTTTAGACCCATACAAACTGCATTAAAGGTATTACAATTTGGTTTCTATTGTCCTACTATTTTTCGTGATTGTTATACATTTGTTAAGGCATGTGACAGATGTCAAAGGCAGGAAACATCTTTAGATATCATGAATTGCTCCTAACTGCTATTTTTGATGTAGAGTTATTTGATGTTTGGGATATTGACTTTATGGGTCCCTTTTCCTTTTCACATGGGTATTTATATATTTTATTGGCTGTTGATTATATCTCTAAATGAGTTGAAACTGTAGCCACTAAGAAGAATAATGCACGAGTAGTACTACATTCTCTTCATAAAAATATTTTTACTCGTTTTGGTATTCCACGTGTCATCATTAGTGATGAAGGCTCATATTTTTGCAATAAAATGTTTAATTCAATGATTGCCAAGTATGGAGTTAAACATAAAATTCTCTAGCTTATCATCTACAAACTAATGGCCATGCTAAGACTTCTAATAGAGAAATCAAGCAGATCTTGGAGAAAACAGTCAACGCAAATTGAAAGGATTAGACCCTAAAATTACACGATGCATTTTGGGCCTATAGGGAAACTTTCAAAACTCCAATTGGTATGTCTCCATATTTATTGGTGTTTGGGAAAGTTTGTCACTTACCAGTGGACTTGAAGCATATAACATACTGGGCTCTCAAGAAACTTAATCTTGATCTTCCAAAAGTTGGAGAACAACACCTTTTGCAACTACATGAGATGGAAGAGTTTTGTTGCCAAGCATATGAAAACGCCAGATCATATAAGGAGCGAACTACGAGATGGCATGACAAGTAAATCCAAAACCATTCCTTTGAGCGTGGGCAACAAGTTCTTTTATTTAACTCACGTTTCCATTTTTTTCTAGGTAAGCTAAAATCTCAATGGTCTGGCTCATTTACAGTCAAAACTATCTTTCCACATAGGGCAATTGAACTGTGAACAGGTGATAGGTGTTCTTTGAAAGTCAACGGGCAATGCATTAAGCACTATTTTTGCACTGAACCACGAAGTATTGACACCATTCATCTGGTGGAACCGAATTGACACCCGACTTTCTCTAGTTATAGACGTTTAATAAAGTGCTTTTAGGAGGCCACTCAATTGTTTTTCACTTATTTTATGTTTATTATTTTTATTTTATTTTCCTTTCAATTGATTGAAATACTTTTTTAATTATTGTTTATTTTCTTTTTGTAGGTTCAATTACATTTTGAAGAAAGAAGAAAAGAAAAAGAAGGGAAAAAAGTGTGAGGCAAAGCTTAAAGTTCAGAGCGTTTAGACGCTCCTAGATAATACAGACCCGTAAATATAGCATCACGATGCTCACTTATAGCATCTTGACGCTATCGCGATCTAGGATTAAAAAACTAAAATCGCATAGGGGGCTCATTCTATTTTGAGCCCTAGCATCGCCCCTTTTTCTCTCTCAATCCTAAATCTCTCCACAATTTTCCATCAAATCTTTTTCTTTCCTTCCTATTTTCTCCTCCTAAGATCATTTGGGCATCTTATTGACAGATTCGTGGGTATTCCTCACGCATTATTCTGCATTGTACGGTTTGTACCAATTTTGTGAGTCTCTCTTCCTTTCATTGATTTTTGTTTGTTGTTGCACCCTTCTCGCAGATCTAGCTGGATTTAAGTTGGTAGGAGTTTGTTTTGCATAACATTTTTTATTTGAAGTTTAATTGAGAATGGGTATTTGAGATTTGATGCAAAATTCATGAATGGGTGTGTAGCCTTGATGTGGTGCTACTGTGATTTTTTATTGTGCTCTATGATGGGCTTTATTTTTGAACTCTTATTTTTGTGGTATTGTTATTGTTGTGTTGATTTCGGGCAGTGTTGTGATTTTCAAAATGGTTGTAGTATGTTGAAATTGTGAACTTTTGGGATTTCTTGACTCTTGTAGTGTGTTGAAGTGTTGGAATTTTTTTACTATTGAAGTGCATTGTATACTTGTGCTTTGGCTTTTGTCATTGGCAAATCTAGTTTAAAATGACGTTGAAGTGGGCCCGTGGATCAACTTCTTCCTCTACAACTTTTGATAGCCACCTATTTGTTTGACTAGGATGATGCAAATCACTTTTACCATTATGTAGTGCAATGGTCCGTTGTAAAGGAATGCAGTCTGGTACCCTGCGAAATCCACCAACCTCTCATCCATCAGAACATATCCAGAAGAGGTTGCTTTGACTTCGTGACATCCTGAAGCAGTTGTAGTCCCCGTGGTTCATGAGTTTTATGCGAACATGGTAAAGGGTGAGTCAAGATAATATCTATGTCGCTGTCGCGTCCCCTTTGATGCGGCTGCTATTAACCGATTTTATGGCCTATCAAGATTTGAACGCGATGTATACAACATCTATGTCAGTGAGCAATTAGATGTTAATTAGATTATTTGAGAGCTATGTAAGCTCGGTGCACAATAAACCATCAAAAGAGGTGAAGTGATAAAATGTAGGACTTCTAACCTCAACGTGTCTAGTAGAGTGTAGCCTAGTTTCATCTGTGACAAACTGCTTCCTGTGTCGCACATGAGCGACGTCACGAAAAAGCGAGCTATCCTTCTCTATGCGATAGCCACAAGACGAACCGTGGACATTGGGAGGGCCATTCACCAGTTGTGCATCAAATTCCACAGGGCACCATGATAGGAGGACTCGGCCACCCCTCCCTTATCACAGCGTTATGACGAGCCACATGGGTCATTTGGGGCCCAAATGAAGAGCTTGTCCACCCTAAGGCAATCATGGATAAAATTTTTATTATGGGATTACGAGGTGGGGAGCCCATCACCCAAGAGTCGTATCAGCTTAATGTTGAGCACATGGACTCCAATCTCGAGCACTTGGAGCCAAGACCATTGCATCATGTGGCAAGCCCATCTAGGCCCATGCCCCTCGCCAGGGTCGAGATTGTCTAGAGGTACGTTGACATCACAAGTACTATGTGGCGTCTTTCGCGCATCAGTACGAGTGCCAGACTCAGATATATTTTGGTATTAACACTATGGTAGCCAATCTTAGTGTGTTAATGCACCAACACCTAGAGCTCCTCTCACTTCTGCCACTTCCCACGCCACCTGATTATATTGCTGATGAAGATGATGATTCACAATGACTTCCTCTTTCTTTTTAGGGCAGTACTTGTATCTTATTTTCTTGCCCTTATATTTTTATATATTTGATTTTGTCCTCTTTTTTTTTTATGTATTTTGATGATCTATTTTTGTTTTTATTGAGGACAATGTCTATTTTAAAGTTTGGGGGTGTTCTTTCATTTTTGTCTTTTCTGTAATTATTTATCAGATTTAATGTTATCATGTTTTACTTTATGCTTTGAATGATGTTGCACTGTTGTCTGTAATATTGATAACTGATGATATAATCTAATTCTTAAGGTAGGTAACTCAATTTCTTAATTTTAAGTTTGGGAACACATTTTAAATTGATTAGTACAGATAATGTTTTATTTTACATCTCCTTATACACACCATTAAAGCACAATATTTAACCTATTTCTTTTTTGTCAGCTTGGAGTTGGATCAAGTAGATTTGCACTTATCTTGATCTTGAAAGGTTTTTAAGGCTCATTAGATGGTTAACTTGATTGATGGTAAATAATGCATCACTTAGGATGGATTATTGTGTTATGCCTTAGCTTTGTAATTTGTTATTTCTTACATTTACTCTTAATTGAAAAAAGAATTAAGAACAGAAAGAGCTACCTCTGCTATGATCAATTAAAGCCACCTGTAGATGGTAAGGGCTCCTACAATGGAAGTGTGAAAGCTAATGTTTGCTATTAAATAAAGAAAAATTCAAGTTTAGGGAAGTTTAACCCTTAATAAAGGCACCCTAGTGGAATATTATTTTGTTCAGTGAGAGGAGACCTGAAGATGGGAACTTAGAGCTATTAGGGGTCGAGTGGGTAAAGGCTTGCATAAATCTTCCTTAGGCTGACATCAATGGAAATAAGACCGATATTGCACACACACAAGTAAGGAATAAAAAATAATAAATTAAATCTCTTGATAATGATTGTGGCCATCTTACTTATTATTTCAATTGTGATTTATCTATTATTGAGAATTTATGAGGTTTGAGTTACTCCATCTTTGTAGTACTTTGAGTTATAATGTATCATGATTTCATTTGCTCGGAGACTAGCAAATATTTAAGTTTGAGAGTATTTGATAGCACACTTAATGGGCTAATTTTAATGCTTAAATATTGTTAATTTGATGATTAATTGGAGCAATTTCACGCACATATCTTTCTATTTTGTAGGAACCGTGCAAATGGAAGAGAAGAATGAATTGCAAATTTTTATTGAGAAATTCAGGCAAATTTGATAAGAGTTCAATGGATCAATAAAAGTCGAAGTTCAAATCTCAAGGATGAAGAGTTGATATCATCATTGAGTGGCCAACAGATGGATTTAAGCCACACACCTCAAGTGGACAGCGTTGAGACACTGCCTCTAGCATCTCAACGCTGGCGTAAATTGAATATTTTGACCCGCAACAACAGCATTGAGACGTTGCCTTATAGTGTCTCGATGCTACGATTTTGGAGAAGTGCACACTAAGGAATTCCATAGCCTCTGAATAGTTCGAGGTAAGCATAAGGCCTTGAGGGAATGCTACACAATGACCTTGTGGGAGTCAAGGTCAATTTGCATAATCCAATCTGAGGCCTAATCTTCAATCAAACCATCCACCTCAGTGTCAATAGGAGCTGACTGAAGGGATTGAATCCCAAATGCGGAAGCGATTTATCGCTTTTTGTCTTTGAGATGGGATAAGGAAAAAAGACAGAATTACAGAATTAAAATTCACAGAATATTACCTTTGTAGATTTCCCAAGAACACCACCAATCGGTTTCCTCGCTATATCT
>JAOANK020253247.1:0-15516 GCA_026257165.2 Telfairia occidentalis
ACTTAGACTTTATGTGGAGACATAAAAATGGATCAAGTTCGAGTCAATAGCAAAAATGGTTTATAGTATATGGATTAAGCTGGGTACCTTATCCTGGGGACACTATAGGACGTAGGCCACTTTGTATATGATACAAACGATGTGATCCTGAATCGTTCATGTGGAGAGATGCGAGTTGGGGCATTCTATGCAAAGAGTTTGCATAACACCGAACCGCGAAATAGTCATTGTTTCTTTATAACACCGTTTACTGATAAACACTGACTTATTTCATAGTTGATGACCTAGGTAACTCGATCTTAATCCTTAGCTAATTATGAAGTCCTATTTATTCAGGATTATCCTTAAATCTGCATGGGTGAGAGAGGCTCATCATCGCCTCCTCAATAAGCCTCTCATTTTAGGGGTAAGATTGGGTAGATAGCTAGAGAAATGGTCGTGCAAGATAGAATTCACTCCTACCCGACTTTAGGGATAGTAGGGAGGTTGTTCCCTTAAGTGATGATTTCAGGTCTTGAACAAGGAGTCCCACCCTCTCATTGGCCCTAGAGGGACTCGGTTTGGTGGTAGGAGCACAAACTAATTATTCATTAGAGGGTTAGTGGTACTTAAGGAGCAAGAAGTAATCTAGGGGTAAAATGGTAATTTTGACCTAGATGAGATTACGAACAACCTGTGACGGGTCAACTTACTAATGATGGTCATATCAAATGGATAGAAATATATCTATAGTGAGGAGAGTTCAACTACGGGCTGTAGTGGAGTGACCCGTTAGGTAATGAATCTTGGTTAGCTAGGTTAAAGGGTTTAACTAGTTAATCTCGAATCGTTGAAGCTCATGATCTATAGGTCCATTAGATCCCTCGCTAGCTCACATCAGATAAAACCTTAGAACAGTGATGTAAATGAATTTGAAACATTCAAATTTGATTAAGGGAGTGAGCTTTAAATATATTCGATATACTTAACGTCTCAACGTTTAATTACGAATTAAACGTACAAGAAAAGTTGAAAACAATATTTAAATGAGATTTAAATATTATATATATGAATAGGGATTCATATTCGAAAAAATTATTTTTTCGAAAAATCGGGATTAGTGTGGTTTTAATATTATTTTAATATTTGATATTAAAATAATATCATTAAATTAAAATTGGTTTTAATTTAACATTTTCCTTTGATTTTGATTTGATAAAAAATAAAAATTAAAATTAAAAGGAAAAAATCAAGTTAGTGGAAAAATCCACCAATATGATTTTTCCTTACAAGATTTTGAGGTGTCATCTTCTTGTCTTGCCACAAATCCCACTAAATACATGAGGTTGAGGTGACAATCTCTTGTGCATTTGAGACATGCAATATTTCTATTCCAACTTAATTAAGGTTAATTCCATAATTGAATTTCATTAATTTTGGTTTCCAAAATACATGTGTTCTAAGTGTTAGAACATTATTCTCCCAGCTAATTCTCCCGCATTTTCACCTCAATTTGGATCCCACAATTCGTTCTAAGTCCGGAGAATTGTCAAGAAGACTCTCGTGGTGGTCCAACATCCATTCGTGTTCCATTGCATGGAGAATCGAGGAAGAATTTGAGCATCAAATGTTAGTTTTCTTGTTCACTATTTTTCCTCTTCCATTATGCATATTTATCCTTTTGATTTAGCAAGTTCGAGTGCATTTTTTATCCATTCCACTGTGCATGCATGTTATTTAATCATTCACGTGCATGGCATCATGATGCTCTGAGATAGCGTTGTGACGCTAGACCTCTTTGCCGCAGGGTCTCGACCCCATGTAACAGTGTCTCGACGCTAGACCTCAATTGCCTTAGCGTCTCGAAGCCAAGCAACATCGTCTCGACACTAGACCTCCATTGTTGTAGCGTCTCGATGCCAGACCTCAAATTTTCTGTAACGTCTCGATGCTAGGCCGAAGCATCTTGATGCTGAGCCTTCTTTACTATAGCATTGAGCATGGCGTCTCGACGCTGTGCTCAACGCTGCATTGGAGTGTGCTTTCCTCTGCTTCGTTTTTCACCTCTCTTGCTGAAAATCTTCAGCAACTCTTGCCGAAAATCTTCACCAACTCTTGCCAAAACTTCAAGACACGAACTTATAAGCTTGATAGTAGTATTTAAATGAACAAAACAACGGGCCCTTACAACTTTAATTGTATTAATGCAATAAATCTAAGTGGCAAAATTTGTTAACATCCTTTTGCAAACCAACATTCATAATGCAGTATAATCACCAGCCTTTTCTCTAAATTTTAGACCAAATTCTACATTGAATGCATTACAACTTAGCTTTGATACCAATTGAAGGGATTGAATCCCTAGCAGAAGCAATTGAACGCTAATGCATTCAATTTTGAACTTAGGAAGGTCATGCATAGAAGCCAAAAATTGTAGGGAAGGAAGATACAAAAGTTTACCTTTGATGAACTTATCGTAATTATTCAGAACGTTGTAGCAAGGTACCAATGTATGAACACAACCACTCGTATACACCCGTTATGCTCTAGGATCTCAAGTCGAGGAAGTATGGACTCCTGAAGTTTGGTAGGGAACTTTTGAGAGAGATGGAGAATACAATGAACCAGTTTTTCCAGCACCCTTCTTCTCTGTTCATCTATGTATATATATAAGGGAAAGAGAGGGAAGCAAGTGGGTTGAGTCAATCACTCCCCACTTCCATCGTGATAACTCCCAATGGGAGTTAGCAATTTAATTTTATTTTATATATATTAAATCTCATTTAATATATATAAAATTAATTAAAACTAATGTCATTTGAATCATATTCAAATAATATCTCTCACATAACCTATAGTTTTAATATGAATCTCATTCACAATAAAAAATAAGAGATTCACAATAAAAAATAAAAAACTTATTATATAAATCTCATTTATGTAATAAATATTCACATTATATTCAAATATTATTCTCCCATAATATAAAGTTTAATTATGCATCTCATACATAATTAATTTTATAATATAATGTACTAATACACATTACATTATTGTATCTCATACAACTAATTCCCTTAAATTAATATGAACACTTCAAATTAAACCAGTATTGTTGACCGTCATATTATCCTCTATGAGCTATCAGGTGGGCCTATTCATTTGAAGCTCCAATGATACGAGATTAACTAATTAAACTCTTTAATTAATTTAATCAACATTCATTAACTATCGGTCACTCCACTAAAAACTGACAGCTGCACTCTTCGCACTGCAGATATATTTCTGTGTCCATGGATTTAATCGATGAACAGTAAATCGACCATTCACAATTGCTCGTAATCACAGCTATGCCAAATTATCGTTTTACCCTTATGCTACCTCTAACTCCTTAAGCACCACCAATACCTCTAATGAACAATAAAGTCATAGTCCAACTATGAGCAAGACCCCTCTCTGGCCAGTGAGATGGTGACGCGCCTCATTGTTCAAGCCTCAGTATCAACTCTTGTAAAGTTGAGTTCCTAGCTCCTAGTCATATGAAACCTCAAAAAGGTAGGCTTATTGAGTCGGTGTATCTGGCAACTCTCACCGGTACTAATCAAAGGATTACCTTCACATATAGAAGTTCACTACTGACTCACGATTAAGGTCGAGTCACCTATGATCATCCTAGTGAAGTGTAAGTCTCTTTCAACAATGGTTTCATACTGAGAGACAAATCACTTCCCAGTCTGGTCTTATACATGTCTCACATATATAGAATACCCCCACTCACATGTCTCCAGATGAACTTTTAGGATCGATATGTTTGTGATACTTTACAACACTTGTAACAGTCACAAAGCATGTCGTATCCGTAGTGTCACTAGGATAAGGCACCTAACCTTTATCCATATACTACAGACCATTTAGGTTATTCCTTAAACATGATCCCCATGTATGTCTTCACATACATGTATAAGATTTTATAAAATAACTTTGGATCTTAGTTTATTGAATTGAGTTTATGCACACTAAATGTCGAATAAAATAACTCTTATTTTATTGTATAAATAATTTAATATATAAATTACAACACCATGAGGTTTAGGGCATCAACCTTAATAGAAGAAGCATAGAGTCTTAACGTCATGCTATGACATCTCGATGCCATAAGTGGGGATGAGAAAGTGCATGTAGTCCTTGCCTCTTCGAAGTAGCGTCTCGATGCTACCACTTCAACGTGGCCGCTTCAAATGTTTGATATGCGCCGTTTTGTGCACAAAATTGGGGAGTGTCAAGATGCTCCCCTAGCAGAATTAGTATATATTTTAGGTTTATGGAGAACGATTTTAGGGTACTTTTTGGTGCGAAACTCATGGAACAGTGTTGGTTTACATTGGCCTTTGTTGCCCGAGCTAATTGGAGGTCTCTTTAGTATTTGAGGGTGAAAACCGAGAGCAAAGGAGTTGGTTTGGAGCTTCAGACAGAGAAGAATTGACATGGGGGTTTCCTTTCTTCTCTTTTATTTTTTGTAAAATTGTTATAATGAGTTGTTTATGACTTAAACTCGTTAGTTTTAGGATGTTGGTTGAATTTATGGACAATTAATTAAGCTATTGAACTCTTGATTGCATTTATTACCGTTTTCTTATAAATTCTAGCACCTATCACTTGCATTTTTTTGGCCAATAAAGATATCAAATTTTGTATTTACTGTTTTGTGCAAAAGAAAGGGTTGTAAATTAGACATAGGGAGTTTAGACTCATGCTTTTTAATGCAGGAAAGTGGTAGAGGAGTGTCCAAGGTTCGTGATGGGTTATGTTTCTACCACTTTTAATTTCTTATTTCAAGACATCGAATAGGGAGTTATTTGTGAGAGTCGGTGGACCTCCAAAGGGGAAAGCCTGGGTTTATAAATCATTGACTTAGACAATTTTCAAATAAATGTATCTCTTGAGTTTAATTAATTAATTAATTGCATTGTTTATAGTACCATCACCCAGAACTACATTGTCCCTCGCTTTTCCATCAATTTCGTGCTCGTTAGCATACTTTTTAGAGTCAAAATTGTTGCATGTTGTTCTAATCCTTAGATAAAATTTAAATAACTAATCAATAATTAAGAGAATTAAAATCTCGATCTCCAGAGGTTGATACTCGATCTTTGTGATCATTTTATTACTATGATTGACTCGTGCACTGACGATAACGCATAGTTGGGTGCAATTAGTGAAAACTAAAGCATAGAGTCTAGAGACTGGGAGGTGAATTGGCACACCTTTTCTATAGATTGGGTAACAAATAGGTGACAAAGTGAACAAAAGAATGTTAGTTATATACTAGAGTGGTAGGGAATGACGACAACGTTAACTTATTGTAGATCAGGTTCTAAAGGTGCTACGAGAAGGAAATGATGCATGAAAACTGAGATTAGGGTCACACTCTTTCTAGAAATTGAGTGGTGATAGCACTCAAAAGTGCTATTCTATAGCTAATAATTTAGGAATTTTGTGTGTTAAAATGTATGCTTTGATACTTAAATTCTTGATTTCTATAGGAACCAAGGCTTGAAAGAAAAATTAATGAATTGGGGTGTTTGGGTCGAAAAACAAGCCAAAGAGGTAAAAAATTCGGGTAAGCACTGAAGAAAGAAGCCAAACTAGTGGAAAAACTCAAGGGGGTAGTGTCTCAACTTTACCCCATGGCATCTTGACGTTGTGGCATTTTAATTACAAATATGCCACAACGTGTTTTTTAAAATCATGCAATTATAATTTGTAGTGTCGTGACATCATTGGGTAGTGTCTCAATGCTATCGTGAAGAAGTATATAAAGATCTTTTCGGCTCTAGGGTTCGGAGAGACCATTTTGGGACCAATTTTCGAGAGAGTAGCTATTATTTTGTTGGGAACGCGTACTTGGAGCTAAGAAGAGAATTTCTTAGAGCTCGGGAGATAAAGCCAAGTGCTCCAGAAGCAAATGTGAGCCGAAAATGGAGAAGAATCGATTCGAAAGTTTTCTTTTTCTCTCTTTATCTTTTGAGTAGTAAAGTTTATGGATTGTTGGGACTATTTTGTTGGAATTATGTTTACCTAAATCTATTTGTTCTAGGGGTTAGATTAGCTATGGACCATTAAATTCGTATTATTTAACCTTGGATTGATTTTATTTCAATTTCATTTGAGTAATTTGCACGCATTGCTTTTATTGGATTGATCACCTACTAAAATGATTTATGCTTTATGGCTTGTTAGAAACAAAAGTTATGAACTAGATTTAATTGTCCAACTAATATTTGTTTATGCATGAAAATGGTTTGCAAATATTAGAAGTCGTTATTAGGAGAGTTGTTAATGCCTAACTTGTTCTTATAAATTAGACCGATAGGTTAATTGTCAGATTAAGCGTGAGAGTTGGTTGAACTAGAGATAGGAAACCCAAATTAAGACGTCGAGACTTATGAAATTACCAATAAATAAATCCTCGAGTTATTTGGACATTTGCTTAGGTCCATTAGTGAAGTCAACACCCCTAGAACCCCCTTGGCCTCGAATTTTATCCCTTAATCATCTTCAAATTTGTTTTGATTTCTTTATTTCGTTAAATCACCTCAAGTTTTATTTTTTCTAAATAAAATCGAACAAATTCTGCCAGATAACTAAGAGAATTGATTACTCGATTCCCAGAGGATGATATATATCACTACAACAAATATCACATTCCATAGCATCAAAAAAACACTATTGTAGACTTGATAGCGGTTTTCAAACGTCGTGGTAGGCGATGTTATTAAAAGTCTTTGACTTTTTATAACGTTTTTCCACTGCTATAAAAAGTCTATCTTCTATGACATTACATCAATGCTATGAAAACCTTTCATAGCATTGGTAAAATATGCTATGGTTGGTCTTTAATAGCGTTTGTTATAGCATTGAAAAAACGCTATGAAAGACATATCATAGCATTTTTAGACACGCCATGGTAGCCGATGTTATAGAAAGTCCCTGACTTTTTATAGCATTTTTCTACCGCAATAAAAAAAACTATAAATAATTTTAATGTTATTATGTGACTTTTAATAGAATTTATTTTTTATTGTTTGTTTACATTTGCACGAACTTCGAGTTGTATATAATCATTTTTATAGAATTCTATATTAGATAAATTATTTCAGATTTTATAATAAAATCAACTTTATAAGTGGTGTCCAACACATTAAAAGAAATTCACAAAGTAGTTTCTAATGAGTAGCAAAATACAAAGTTCACCAAAATTTGAAAATTAACATAATATGGAGTAGTTACACAAAAATTTCAAAATTAAAGTAATATGGAGTACGAACATCAAAGACCAAGTGAGTCTTCATCTTCATCATAGTATAGCCTCATTGAATCCACTTACAATAACAAATTACAATATATATATATATATATAAACAAACTTTTTTTGAAACCCTTATGACATAGTTGCATCTATTATTCCAAAAACACACGCTAGAACAACATAAACAACATTCTAAAAATTTGTTGCTAGATAATTATAGTGAAATAACAAAATGTTAAACAATTAACTATCTAACATTTGCACAAATGTATGCTGCAGATTCTTGACAAAACAAGAATGAAAAAATCCATTAGCATTATTTGTTTTTAAAAAAAATTACCTTAAATTTAACCGAAATAAACTAAAGATATTTGTGACCAAGTAGTTTGAAAAGCTCGTCCTTCATAATAATGGTGATTTTGGCTCTATTTGTGTTGTCTATCACCACCAAGATCTCATACCTAAATAAAACATAGCCAAAAAAAAGGTTAGTTATTCAACATGATAAGAGGGAAACATTGTTTAAAAATTAATACTAGTTCCAACAAACAACTTATGGTGCATCAGCTTTAAAAATTATTCAATCATAAAAAGGTTTTCACAATTAAAACTAAACTAATAAAGCTTAAAAGTTATGGATTAGCTAAAACCAAATTACAACTAGTAATTCACTGCACAAACAATTATAAAATATCAAGTTTTACTATTTTGGAAGTTAATGAAGAGGAATTATCTTATACAAACCTATCCAGAAAGTACTTTTTATTCCCATCTTTTCCTCGCTTTTATAGCAAATCTCATTCCTTTTCTTTTATTAGATTGATCTACCTAATAAACAAACCCAATTACTACAAACTGATCATGGGCAGCCTTAAATCAATCACATTCCTTTTCTTTTATTAGATTAATCTCCCTCACTGTACAGTTCATTTTCATAGATTTTTTATTCCCATCGCTGCCCAACTTTTACAATAAATCTCACCTTTGATTCACAACAAATCAGCAACAATTACTATTTGAAATTACTATAACTACAACTCAAGCTACACGAAACTTTTAAATTTATATAAGGGATCATAATCGAGTAAACATGTAAGCAACTAATTATCTATCTAACAATTCAAAAAACAACCACTAGTTTGAGAACAAATGTAAGAAAACCTATAACATATCAATCAAAAATAACTTCTAGCTTGCTAAACTAATGCAAGAAGCAATCACCAACTCACCTATAGTCAATAAGCAATCAATAGTGAAAATGGAAAGCAACATACTGCATACCAACATTGAAGAAAGGAACAAGGCCAATATCCTCACCACACGACAACATCAAATTAGAATAACAAATGATGCCTCAAAAACCACACCACATCATCTAATGATACGTCCAACAAGTTGTCATTTAAGTATCATAGGCATGATAAAACATTAAAAAACTGACTTCTAAATTGTTACAAATTCATAACTCAACTAACTAAGTCAAATTACTACCCAAACAAACAAATAAATAACCAATCCAAAATATGTTATAATATCACTGAAGAAAACCAAGCACAAAACATTGACAATAATAATAATAAACAAGTACAAAACCACAAGCAGCAATAGACCATACAACATAAAAACTCAAGTACAAAATCATGTACAAGCCATGTAAATCAAGCTAGTGGCAGCATGTTCTTGACCATATACAAATAAATCAACTAGCTGTAATTGTGAGTTTTGAAAAGCTTGATAAAGAACAAGGACAATGAACAATCCTCCAACTGTAACATGGCTGATTTCCTTCTGCAAAACCTTTCCAAAATTCTCAGCATCATATGTATGCACAACTGATATTCTTTCGATTTACTGCCCTAAAGGACATTCCGTTTGAATCTGTTTCCTTGCAAAATTACAAGACCTCTTTGTCAATTCTCCCCAAAATGACTCTTTCCTAACTTATTTTTGGGACAGCCATCAATGGTCAGTTTGTGTTCTGGAAGAACCGTAGAGAATAAGGAAATTAGAGCTTTTGGTCCTTTTTGTATTTTGCTAGATTATTCCTCTGTTTTTTCCTTTTCAGGTTTCTGTAGCCTTTTTAAATAACACCCTTACATATCCTTGTATACATAGAAAAACTAAATCGTATATTTCTCTCTTACTACAAATCGTTTAGTAATTAAAGTTGTAATTAAAGGTATTTCAATCTACCTTGTATGGCTCTTAACCGTTGACAAACGTTCCCTTTTTTTTGTGCAAGTTCTCCAAAGATGGAGACGCTTCAATTAGTTTAATTTTACAACCTTCATTAAAATATAAATCTAATACTCAAAACTTCACATATTTCAAAGTATATATTTATTTTGATAAATTCAATTCTTATACAGCGGAGGAGTTGCAAATTTTTTTAATTAAATTTCATAATGAAAATAGGATATTAATTATTAAACTCACCTTTGAATAAACAACGTGGTGGCTCTTCACTAGAAATTGCAAGAAAATCATCATTTTGAATCATATAGGTCTTTTAAAATACAAACACACTAGAGTAAGTATCAAAGTAACAAAGAAGGCACCAAATAAATAATCAAGTAAATATGAACTTACCTCTTTTACTAGCTGGTGTTGTTGGAGAAATAAAAATTAGATTATAAGGTTTTTTCATAAACTTTGAAAGCTGTGCCTATTTGATCCTTGAACTTTAAAAAGTTTTTAATAAATCCAAGAATTATTTTAATTGAATTCCCTATACTTTACAAAGATTAAAGTCCTGGGGTTCTAATTTTGTGTCCAAGAAGTCTTAATTAACTTTATTCAATTTAATACTTATAACATCAAATAGTTCAACCTACTTGAAATGAACAGAACACATTATCTTTAAATAATATAATCAACATTTCATGTAAGTGCTAAACTAATAGGGTTAACGACATAAACTTATTAGATACATCTTTGAAAGTTCATAGAACTATTGAAAACTTTGTATTGAACTTTAAACACTTAACATTTTGTTTTGTGGCATAACAATTCAATAACATTCACACACTTTCATCTAAGCATTATGATATGAAGAAAACTTATTCTATATTCTAGTATTTAACAGTTTAAATAAGCAAAAAAAACCAATAAAATCCACAATAATGTTAATAGCTACCTCTTACTAGCATGAATGAGAACTATTAGTACATGGATTACAGTTAAGTTCATTTCCAAAAAGCAAAACTAATGACAAAACCAAAACAAATCGAGATTAGATTAATTTGGTGCAATCAAGTGAGTTTTTTGAACACTACTAAATAAGCATGTTTCTAGTTAATAAAAAATAAAAGTTGCCTTTAGCTTGTAGAGTAACTTGGAATAAGCTTCTTCCTAAGAGAATCACAAGGAATGTATTTTTTATGGCAAACTCAAACTCAAATACAAACTTTCTAATAGAATAACTCAAACTTCAAATTTATAGGAAACATACCCAATCTCTTGTGGTATGACTTTCTACCCCGTACTCACATCCAGCATAAACTCTGGCAAAAGCTCTTACATTCTGACAGAAAACCATTCCTCATTCATGGAAATAAACCAAAAGTTAAAGCTAAACTTTAAAGGCTTGTTTGATTTGAAAACTACGCTTAATTATTAACTTTTTTCTTTGTTTTCAAATTAACTATCAAAAAGCAGTTCCTCATTCAAGCAAATAAACCAAAAGTGAAAGTGAAATGATCAGTTATAACATAAAAAAGGCATGAAACAAAGGCATTATGGGCTTGTATTTAACAATTAATTTGTATATTTATGCACAAGGTTAAAATTACGAAATAAATGGCAAAAAGATTAAAAGCATTTCAGCCAAGTATGAGTATAAGCTGGTTTTGAGATCAAAATCATATTACAATTATGTGATTTTAAGATTCAAATATATCATGTTCATTAATTGTTGAAAGTTCCAAGTAATAAAACCTTGCAACTATTCTTCATGGAGTGAAGCAAATAATAATTGAAGGCTTCACCTTGTCGCAACTTTAATCTAAAAACAAATGAAATCTATTATATATGATAACCACAGTTAAAACTATAACAATTAAAAAAAATGATAACCACAGTAGACAATTTAATGAGTTTTGAAAAGAAATTTAAGAGACAAAGGATGACAAAATTTTGTTATTTGTGATAGAAAAGAAATCGAACAACTCATCAATGCAACCAACAAAACAATCCAAGAACAACATCAAACTTAAGCTAGAAAGCACATTCTAACTTTCACAGTTTCAAAAGAAAGATTAACTATGCAATTTGTCCTCGAAAGACCATCAAAGTTTGGAGGAATTTTATTTGGACTTTCTAGACAAAGAATAGAAAATTATTTTAACAACAAATAATACAAAGAAAACGTGGCAAATCAAGTTTGGCGTCATCAGTCATTTGAATGGCCTAGAATTTCAACATGATTCCAACTTATTCATTTCAAGAAGATCAACATCCACACTACAACACCTAGCGTACAGGTGTTCCATTGCTTTACACAAGCACAAAAAATCCAAGCCATAGACAAATAACAAAACACCTTCCATGTTCTGTTGTGCATCGATAAGCCACACATTATTTGACCTATATATACCAATCAATCACTAAAGGTAGTACAACAAATAAGACCTCCAAACCAAAAAAAAAAACTCATAGACCATACATGAAACTCGTGTGAGTATACAAAGCGAAGCATAAGGCATACAGCTAATGGCAGAAACATCGAGACCAAGACCATCGTCAGAGCGCTTATAATCCACAGATCTTGATTTCATCTTTCATTCAAGGACCATGTGCTAGGAAATAATTTTCATTCAAGGACCATATGCTGAAGCTTTGCTAAAGTAATAAAGAAAGTGATTTCATCTTTCATTGCCACACACAAAACAAAAGTTGTACTAAAGCAATAAAGAAAGTATGTTTTCCATCCCTTCTAATGCCAAATTAGAGCTGGTATCTAAACATTGACTATTTAGTTATACCTTCCCTTTCTGTCAAAGAAATCAGCTCTAAAACTTCATCTCTCTCTCTCTATCACTATTGCTGTCAAAGTAATTAATCCGAAGGGAAATCAGCCTAGTCTACTGAATCCAGCTGCTGCGGTATGCCTTCAAAATCAGGCCCTTAATTTTGTCATTTTATTAAAATAAGGGAAAATTAATTGTTGTGTTTTCTATCAATAAGTGAGCTGTAAATTAGTTTTTCCCATTTTTGTAAATAGAATGCTCTCGACCGGTTTTCTCTAAAGAGGTCTACCTTAGTGCAAGCAATTAAAAACGAGGACAGTTCTTGTATTATATATAGGGACTGTCTTCTATTTTTTAGAAAATTGAATATACAAGAATTGTTTATTACCCTAAACAAGTTCAGAGTCTCAAATCGCGTCATCAATGACGCATAAACAATTTTGTGTAAAAAATCTGACTAAAAAATCAGTAGCACAAGCTTGAAGCTCCAAACTCGACAAGAAAAAGAAAACCTAGCTATTCCAAAAACCTAGAGCTTATAAATAATCATTGACTCACTACCCAATCCCAATCCCAATACCAAAATTCATCAAAACAAAAATGAACTAAAATGCTAAATCAATGAAACCCATCTCAGAGAGAAGCAACAACACATTAGAAACAAAATACATTAGAAACCCACATTGAAAATAACCAAAATGCGAATGCTAAAAAAGTTTTTGCAGATGAATAAAACTACAAATAGAAAAAAAAAATCCATTAGAAATGAGTTGAATAAATACAAATTAGAGAGAGGAATGTAAATAGGGGAAAAGAAGAGTGGTAGTGATGAGTTAGAGATGAAGCATTGGAGAGAAGACATGCAATCCCACGAAACATGAATCAAGCTGATGTGATCAAAAGAAGCCAACACGTTTTTGACTCTCAAAAAGTCCTTAAGGGTGAAGAGAGATGGTTCGAAAGCACACCACGAGGGAGAAGAAGAAAAAAAATTGTTCATGAAAATTTTCAATTTAGAGTTGGAAGCCAGCACCTTGATGCCACGGACTAGCACCTTGACGCCATGGACAAGTGCTGCGACACCGAATGCCCAGCACTAGTGCCTGTACAACGCACACAAGAATTCACGCTACCGCGCGTACCCATATGCACCACACAGAGCCTGTGCCCCTTGGCCAGCACCCTTGCTGATGCTGCCGCCCAGCCCCACATGCAGACGCTCAGCTAACCTCCCAATGATCAGCACCATGCACCTGCTAACCTCACAACTGATTACCCTTGTGCCCCTGCCAACCTTGCAAGCACGCCCATGTCGCCTGCCCATGCGCCATACCACAACGCCCATCGCTCATGCCAGCGTGCACCCACACCTGCTTGCCCATGCCAGCCGCATGCACACCACACGCCAGCACCCACTGCCTACACCTGTGCATGCCTGCCAACGACCCCAGACGCCCACACCTGCCTCACATGTGCGCCTGCAAGCCCCCTTGGCCCTCTCGCGCGCACTGCCTACTGCTCTTGCTGCCGCCGCCCATGCACCTACACAATTTTGGAAAGTTTTTCCTTATTTATTCTCTTTTATAATTTTGGGAATAATTTGGCTTGGATATTATTATGAAATTAAATAAGCCATATTATTTTTAAATTAGAAAAGCATTTATTTTCTCTAATTTATTTTTTCGATTTGTTTTAAGTATTTTAGGGAATATTTCATTATTTTTTAAGTTAGGAAAATAGGTGAATATTATTCCAAAATGTTAAGGGATATTATTCTATGGGATTTTATTTTCACAAATAAGTTAGGAATAGAATTCCCTCCATAATTTCGATTCCTTTTGTTAACCTCTGACTTCTGTAAAATGCCAAAGACCTTGTACGTTTGAAAAAGTTTTTGATGAGTGAAACTTTTAAGTTCTTTTTATTAAAAGACTTATCAATTTGAATAAGCAATTGAACCCCCCTTAAGCATTCTCTTGTGCGTGGCTTAGAGGTGCTTGTAAAGAAGCGTTCAAGGTTAGTTGGTCACCAAACTTGTGGAGTGTTTCTTCCTTGGAGTAAATGGGTTTTTGAATGCAGAAGCATTCAAGCTGTCTTGCTCCCTGGCCTTGACCATATCTTCATAGGTAAACTGTTCCTAACCTTTTCTTTGGGTTTGTTTTCACTAACTTCGGGTTTTAGTGATTTTGAATGTTTAGGGGTTTTCTTAACCAAGGAGTTCCTAGCATCGAGTTCCACTAAAGTTCTTGGTGAGAGCACTTGGGTTGAACTTTGGTGCCTCGTCATGGAGACTTGCTTGGCAAATCGCTTGAAAGGATCTTTGCACACATCACAAGCATTTGATAAGAGAGAGACAGTGTGAGAAACTTTGGAGGAGAAGAGAGGCGAGAACCCTAGCCTTATCTGGGTAGAGAGAAAATGTAAGAGAATTTGGCTTCTATTCGCAAGAGAGAGGGTGCGCGAGAAGAAAATCCCCTAGCCCTTTTTTCTCATAATGTATTACGTGTGCCTAATTTTAATTGCCCCATGCCCAAGTTTTTCTTTTATTTATAATACATAAAAATCTATTAGAAAATATTATAAAAAGTGATATTTGTTGTAGTGATACTTGGTCTTGCGACTATTTTATTCTACTACGATTGACTCATGCGTTTCTGGCGACACGTAGTTAGATGTGATCGAGTGGTAAAAAGGGGAATGACATATAGACCAAAGAGTGTGGGGGTTTGGGGGACACTTTTTTTTCTTTTCTTGTAGATCGAGCAACAAAAAGAGTAGTGAGAGAAGAACTATGTGCAAAATTTGTAATGGCCCAAGGTCGGGATTCAGAATCTTGAATCAACACCAACTGACCCCCAACAGTACCCTGCAATTTAGCCATGCCACCAACTTGACTTGTGCTGCTTGCGAGGTGGGAGATTGTCCCTAAAAACCAACACTGGTTCTTTTAGCAAGTTATGAGATTTCTTTAATCCAAACGTGCTTAAATTTAGAGTACATATGATTGGGCCAATTGAAGGTGCACCTTGTTAGTATCAATAGTAACTTATCACTTCTTTTAAGCTTTCTTAACCATGCTTACATAGTCTCAAAATTCCTCTTTTTCCAATGTAATGTCAAACCATTATCTACCCTTTCTCTGCTTGGGTGTCATATTCTACAGGCTTTAAGTTGGTTCATCCCCAAACTACATTGTATTAGGAGAGGTCACGCTCTAATACTATTTGTAATACCTCAAGCCTAGGATACAAACCAAGATTT
>JAOANK020253345.1:0-43800 GCA_026257165.2 Telfairia occidentalis
TGGCCGACCTCGACCTTGCCGGCCTTGACCAGCGCGTCGAGCGTGGCCTTGTGCACGCCCAGGTCGCGAAGGGTGCGCCAGCCGGCCGAACGGTTGTGCGCCGTCCGCTTCTGCTCGACCACTTCGTCCGTCGCGTCCTTCGGCTTGCGGAAGGCAGCCACGTCCTGCTGATCCGCTTCCTTGAGCTTGGAGTGGATCTCACTCACCAGCTTCGGATCCAGCGCCTTGAGCGGATCCGGCTTGGGTGGGTTGCCGGCCATGTCCGAACCCACGTCGCCGGGCTGGGTGTGCGCGTCGGATTGCTTCTGCGTGACGCCCGGGTTCTTGGTGCCGGACACCGCGTCGCGGCCTTCCTCGCGCTCGGCCGTGGTCTGCATGTTCGGCAGCTCGGCACGCCGGGCCGCCTCGTCGGCTTCCAGTTCCTCGGCCGCGGCGTCGCTTTCGGGGTCGCGGGCCTGTGCGAAGCCCTCGCCACCGCCGCCGGTGTTCTGCTCGCGGTTGTCTTCCTCGTCGTCCCAATCCTGCCGTGCGGCGGTCTGGGTCTGCGGCTTCTTCGCCATGGTGCGTATTCCTTCGAAGGGTTTCGGGTCTTAAGCCCCAGGCCAATGTAGCACGGGGCCGGGTATTAGCTACTCCCCTTTCGGCTTTCCCGTGCCTGCAACCACGGCCCCGCGCTTCGGAGCCATATCCCCGATTTCCGACCCGCGATGCTTTCCCGTTTTCAGACGGCGCTTCGCTTCCGCGTTGCTGCAATTGTGCTTGTGGGCGAAATCTTCGATTTTCTTATCGGTCATAATTTCCTCCTATCGGGCTCGCGTGGAAGCGACCTTGGCGCAGAATTGCGCCGGATGGTCCTGATAGCTGGCCCAGACGTGATCGATGGTGCGGACCATGATCGGCATGTGCTCGCCGCCGGGATTTGTCAGGGACTGAATTGTCATGCCCGCCTTTTCCAGGCCGGCGAACATATCCGCGGGCTGCGGAAATCCGCACCGCTGCACCGCCACCGCGTCGACAGCGATCCGGCCGATAATCGCGGCCTGATTATCGGTGATCTCGCCGGCCTGCGCGCGGTCGGCCATGAAACCGAAGGTCGCGCCGACCAGAAATGCCAGGGCGCCCGCGATCCGGCGGACCTTGAATTTCTTGCAACCGGCCTTCGCGGCGTTACGGCCCTTCTCGGCGTGCTCACCACGACGTGCATTGAAAGCGTCCACGGCCTGTTTCGCGATGGCCTTAGGGCAGGGATTGGTGACGGGCATTGGTCTGTCTCCGGGGGTGTGCTATTCGCAGAACGGACTAAATCACGAGGCGAAAATGGCGTCAACATTTGTTTGCGGGGTCGACCCGGGAAAAACCGGTGGCTACGGAATTTTTAATTTGGACACGGGCGAATTGGCATTTGCGGCACCGCTCGATTTTGACAAGCCGCAGGATTTATTTTTCGACCTCACCCGATTTAACGTCACGGAAATTCTATTCGAGCGGGCCCAGGCAGCCAAGGGCGACGCGGGGCAGTTCGAATATGGCCGGTCGTTCGGCCGATCCGAAGGCGTGGCGCTCGCGACGGGCGCGCGGGTGCTCTACTGCTCCCCGGTGTGGTGGAAATCCAGGCTCAGCGTCTCCACTGACAAATCCGAGGCTTACCACCGCGCCGTGAAGCTGTGGCCTGCGCTGGCGAAGTGGGCACCGCCGGGGCCGCGTGGCGGGCTCGACAAGGTGCACGGTGTCGCGGAAGGGTGCCTGATTGGCAGCACGCTCCTGTCACAGAAACTCTATGACGAATTGACAAAAAATAACGCCGCCCGGGAAAAACCCAAGCGGCGCAAACCGTCGTTTAGTTGGAAAGGTGATTAGCTCGCCAGATGCATCGCGATGGCCCGCAGATTGCGGATGATTTCGTTGCGCATGTCGTCCTTGCTGCGCGTGACGGCCGACTGTGTGATATTGAAAGTCATAACCACGGCGAAAACGTCGCCCGGATCCATGAGCGGGTGTGCTTTGTTGAGCATCTGAATTATGTTTTCGGCAATGTCGACCGGCTCACCGCCAGTGCCGCCGAGATTGGCTTTTTCGAAATTGGTCATCGCGGTATCTCCTAGCCGGGCTATTAGCGGTAGCCCTGAAATCTTTTCGCACGTTTCGATTTACGGGTAAAGGCTTTTCGTCCAATCGGCTTGTGTTTATTTTCGACGGGAATTTCGATTGGATTGCACAGCGGGGCGGTGTCGAGCACGTCCCATCGCGTGTGACAAATGGGGCAATACCACTCATCGCCCTGTCTGAGCCGTGCACATGTCGTCGGTTTCATGGCTCAATTGCTCCACTTTCCGGCTAACGCCTCACTAACACGGCCTGGATTTATATTAAAATGGCGAGCAATTTCCGCTTGGGTGTCGTCAGGATTATTTACATGATAAGCCCGCACTCGGTTGCCTATCGCGTTCGTCATCTTCGCAGAAAATCTTGGCGCCCGCGTATTAGCCGGGCGACGCGCCAATTCATCGGCCAATTCTTTTAATTCATAAAGCCCTTGCTCTGCGGAAATTTCCCGCAGGCGAAGTGCAATTTCAGGTATGGTGCGCTTATTTTTCATGGCTGGGGTCCTTTCGGATAAGGACGACGCCCGGGAAAGGCGTCGCTTTTAGCTATATACATATAGGGATTTTTCTCAGGGCTGGGTGTCGGGGTCGATCCAGCGTCTCGTGGCAGGATCCCACGCCATGCCACGATGAATTAATTCCCGCTCTGCCGCTTCCTGGCGCTCGATTAATTGCAGCAAATCCATGACAGATTTAACGCTGTCGAACGGGCGCCCCGCCAATCCGCGCTCTGCCAGCCGCCGCGTGTTCTCGTTCGTGCGCACCGCATAACCGCGGATAGTGCTCAACCCGGGATCCTGCACAACGTCGCACGGTTCGGGCTTGGCATAGGGGTCGTCGTTCGGCGGCCACACGGGCGACTTGCCAGCCATGCGCCGCTCAAAATCCTCCCACGGAGATTTGGGAAAATCCGGGTCGATTAGCCGGGCGTTCGCCATTGGCGAGCCTAGGGGCGTGCGGCTGTCCCACGGCGCCACGGCGGGCGCGGGGTCGACGGGGAGCGGGTGCGAAAGCCCACGGCCCTGGCAGACGGAGCACGGGGCGGACTTCGCGGCGTTGGCGTAGCCGGTCCAGGCGCACGCGGCACACCCCCGCGGGTTCGTCTCTTGCCAATCGCGCCGGCCCTTGAGCCGGTCCAGTGACGCGCGCATGTGCGCATTTCGCTCCTCTTGGGGGTACAACGGCCGGCGCGGCCGCGCGGCAGTCCAGGGGTAGAAACCCTGCCAACGGGCGCCCACGGCCCGCAGAATGGATTTAATCGACATTGACGATGGTCCTTTCGGTGACGGTTTCGATCCGGAGCGTGATTTCCCGCGGTTCGGGTGCGGGGGCCGGGAATTCGCCAGCTAGCCAATCGAGGGGCGACACATAGAATTCCGCTTGTGACAGTATTTCGTTTGTCAATTCATGGATAACGTAACGGTGCGCATTCTCGCGAGCCGTCATCTCCCGCGGCAACTCGCCGTGAAAGAGTTGGGGGCGCCATGCCCCCTTGTTCGATATCTCCCAAACGAATTTCGGCATTAGGCAGCCTTTCGGTTTGCAAGGAAATCCACGATTTCGCGCACGACAGCCTCGATATTGGCGCCGGGAGCGAATTGCATGTCGGGTGTTTCGTGAGGGGAGAACGTGCCGAACCCGATCACAAGGTTTGCGCCTTGAGCGCGGGCGAATTCGACACCCCCCGCACCGCTGTCGCTGTCCATGCCCATAGCCTTGCCGCGCACAAGGTGGAGCCCCTGGAAAAGCGTGACCGGGAAAACAACCGGGATGCCACCGGGAACGGTGTCGGTGAAGATGGAATAATCCGATCCGGAAATATCGCCGCCCCAATCCTTGAGCGTGGTAACGACGTGCGGGCGCTTTTCAGGACTGCGACCGCCGTGCACGCGGGCCGCGGTGCTGGACGCGACGCCATCGATTGAGCCGTTGAAGCCACGCGAGCCGTATAGAGCCGTTTCGACACCCGAAAGCTTCGCGGCCTCACCAACCGTGTAGGCGAGTTTCCCAAGGCGCTTGAGGTATCCGAAATCCGACCGTGCGCGGTTGTTCATGTCACCCACGATGGCAATGCGCGGGCACGTGGTCACGGACTGGACATGCTCGCGACGGCGATAGGCGGTCATAGCGAGGCGGTCGAATTCGCGGGGTGCGAGACCGGGCGACGCGAGCCGTGCGAGGCGGGAGCTATCGAGGGAACCGTGCGACTGGCCGCGGATAATCTTGCTGCGGAACGTGCTGAGGCTAAAAACCAATTCCCGGGAATACTTGGCCGCCTCGTCCTGCACGTCCTGCGGAATAGCGGGGTTTTTGCGGACGTAGCTGCGGATTTGGTCCCAACGCGGGTCGTGATAGGCGCGGCCCGCGGCGATATATTCAAGAGAATTGGCGCGAGCCATGCGCACCAATTCGGGGAGCCGGAATTCGACGTGCCGGAAATGATCGGTTTCCAGGGCCGGGCCGATATAGGGATGCATCGCGGTGCCTCATTTAGCGGAAATGGGGAGACGCATTTAAGCGCCTCCCGGAAGGAAAAATCAAGCGGCGAGATTGTAACCGGCGCCAGTAAAAAGCGCACGCTCGCGTTCGGCCATGCGGCAGATAAAGGCCTTGTCAAACGCATCATTGATCGAGTAGCCGCGACGGTCCATCAGCGCGGCGGCAGTGAGCAGACGACGATTAGAGAGCACTTCGCGCGAATTGATTTCCGCAAGGCGCTTCCGGGCCCGACCCGCCCACGCGGCGAGGCGTTCGGCAGTCTCGCCAGCGAACCCGTGCGCGACCATGATTTGCGCCTCGTTCTCGTAACCGGTGACGATGATTTCGATGCGGTCGCGGTTGGCACCGTCCAGCGCATTGCGGCCCTGATACTCGACCGTGGCGCCGTGCCCGATGGTATTCAGCGTGAGCACAATGGGGCACCGGCCGGCGCTACGGAGTTGGTCGCCAGTGTCGGGCGCGGACACCCGGCGCTCGCCGTCACCGGCCTCTAGAGCCGATTGCAGGGCCATGCCGGTGCGCGGGTCCAGCGCATCGTATTCGTTGAGCAGCACGGCGCCCTTGGGATCCGCGAAGGCGCGGGCGATGGGGCCGGCGGTCCACTCGGTGACGGTCGCGCCGTTCTCCTGGCGCAGGGACGTGCGGCCGATGAGATCCTGCGGGAGCGTGGCATCCGTGCAGTCGAATTCATAGACCGTGAAACCGGCACGCTCCAAAAGCTTGCGCGCACCCGTGGTTTTGCCATTCCCGGCCGGACCGACAACGGCGACGGTCGCGCCGATATCGAGATAATCGACAAAATCGCGGGTCCACGACGGCGGGACGAAATCGAGGCCGGGCTTTGCCATCTTCTGAATTTCCGCCTCGCGCGGATCGACGGAGATAGAAAGCGCGTGGGCCTGCAACTCATTAATTTCCAGCTTGAGGCTGGTGGCGCAGTGATGCAGGCGACGCGCGGCCTGATAAATCGCCGTGATCGACACGTCGGTGCCCACGGCGATTTGCGCGAGCCCGTCGAGCTTGGCGAGGATGGCGGGGGAAATGGGGGTGACGATTTCGCCAATGTCGGTGGCGTCGAATTCGGGCGCGTCGGCAGTCACAGCGTCGGGCGCATCCGCGAAGTCGGCGGCGGCGCGGGCGTTGGCACCGTCACGTCGCGCGTCATCAGGGTTTGCAGCCGTCAGGTCGGGGGTGACGGTCTGATTTGCGTGGCCGATGCCAGCCGCGGCCTTCGCGGCGGTGTGAGCGGCCCGGACAGCAGCCCAATCGGTGCCGGAGTTGGCACGCTGCTGCGGGGTTCGGCCGCTCACGTGCGGGGCGATGAGGGCGGGCACGTCGAGATTGAGAGCGAGCGCGGCGGTGAGATAGTCGTCACGCGACATGCTGGCGAGGCTGTAGCCCTTGGACTTTCTCAGGTCGGTCCAGCCGGGGTGTGCGACCATGGCGGAACGGATCGCGCCGCGGGCATCGGCCGAGAGGGCGGGGATTTCGGCCGGGTTGAAGGTGTTGGACATTGCGGGTGCTCGCTTTCGGTGGAGGGGAATTAGGGTGCGGGGCTCAGAGCCCCGCGATTTTGCCAGCGACCCAAAGGAAGGTGCCGGGGATGTAGAGCACCGCGGCGACTAGAGCGGCGATGCCCGCGAGAGTGAGGAATTCGGCGGCGTCGTCTTTCCAGGTCCAGCCGCGGGCGATGCGGGCGGCGGCCTGGTGGTGGATGTGGTGGTCGGTCATGTCAGGCTCACTTGGGTATTTCGTGGGTGAGCCCTCTTGTGACACGCTGTGACACGATTTGCAAGCTGGCAATTTCACCATTCGGGCTTTTTCTGCCATTTTTCGCCAGCGTACACATAGCCAAGGCTTTCCAGGAAAATCACAGCGTCGGTTCGCTTGTCGAATTCCGCATTCGACACGCCCGTCCTATATCGCTGGCCGGTTCGGGCACCGCTTCGTTCGATAAGGGCGGGCACGTTCAACCCCAAAGCGTCGCACGCGGCGAATAACTGGTCGCGGGTCATCGCGTTTAATTGGGGCACGTTGTGGGGGCTGAATTTTCGGTATGCTCGCCACTTCGGGTGGCTCGATATTGCCCGGCGGATCTCGGCGCGGATTTTCTGAGTAAAGGGGGCGTGGGGGTAGAGCATGGGTTTGTTGTCCTAATTGTAGGAATAGGTATGATGACACATTTGGGGCATTGTTACAAGGGGCCAGAAAATAAAATAATGTAACATTGTTACAGGGGGCATAGAATGTCACAAACGTAATTAACAGACATATTAACAGAGGAATGACAGAGGAATGACAAAGGAATAACAAAGGAACCAAAGGAATACCGGCTATCCAGGGTGCTCAGATAGGGGGCACGCCGCGATATGGATCGTGCCCCCTGTTTCGCCACCCGCAGCCGGAAGTGCTGTCACACTGTCATTCCATGTTACTTGTGTCACAAATGTAATAACATTACATTACTTATATTCCTAATTCAATTGACATGTTATAATATTACATGTGGCATGTCACATCGTGTCACAATTGGGATTATTTATGGCATTTAATCGAAATAGGCCCCCGCCCCGGCCTTGAGGCTCATGGGCTCTCCAAATTTTGCACCCCCAGCGCGACACTGAGCCGATTTTCCCGGAGATGCGCCTATTTTTCCAGATTTATCCTGATTTTCCGACAACTCCGCCCGAACCCCCCACCCCGGGGCCTTTTTCTGCCAACCCGCCCGCTTGCCATATTCAGCCCAATCCGCTACACCCCCACCCCGGGTGCTGGTTTTCCCCCTGATAGGCCAGCCCCGAAAATTAGGAACGACTGGCCCCGGGCAAACTCAGCCACCACCTGAGCCGGGGCCATTTTCATTTCGGGCCCTCTTGACCCCCACGCCCGCAGGTGCTTTATTGGCCCCATCGCACGGCACTGGTGGACATTCGAACCTTCGGGCAAGTCTCCCTCCACCTAGAAGCGATTTGGGCCCGCATCCTGGCCTTCCCCTTGGACCGGAACGGGGATAAATGGCATTAGGCCCCGGCAGATCGCCTAGCGTGAACCGGGGCCTTTTTCATGCCGAAAGCCAAGCGCAAGATCTCATTCCTCGACGCGGTGCGCCGTTTCGAGCGCAAACAGGAAAAGCGGCGGGCCAAGCAAGAGGCGCGAGAGGCCGAACGCGAGAATGCCAGCCGTGCGCGGCGCCGCGAGCGCCAGGACGCCGCCCGCCTCGTCAAGATCGTCCACCTGCGCCGAAAGCTGGCTGACGCGGCCAGACGGCCGTCCCTGTTCTCGGCAAAACAGCTCCGTGCTATAGCGGCCAATTCGCAGCTTCCGGCCGAGGCGCGCGTTGAGGCTGCACGGCTGCTGTCGCAATGGCTCTTTGCCGAGCCCGAGGAAATCGAGGTGCCCAATGTCGGACGGCGCAAACGGCGACGCGAGAGCTGACGAAATCAAGGCACTCTGCCGCGATTACGCCGAGGAAATGGTCGGCGTGCTCGCTGACATTGCCCGCGATCCGGACGAAAAAGCCGCTCCCCGGGTGAAAGCTGCGGAAACGCTGTTGCAAATGGGCTTCGGTGCTCCGGCTCGGAAGGTCGAAAAGACCGTGGATGTGACCCTGCACGACCACCGCGCCGCCAGCCTCGCCGCATTCAAGAAATTGGCACAGAAAAAGGAGCGTGAGCAGCTACTAATTCCACACACGACCGAGGCAGAGGATGCCGAATTCGAAGAAATCACGACCAAAGAGGCGAAAAACCGATGACCCAGGATAATTCCCCCGCTACCGTCATCAATTTCCAGAAACTCGGTCGGCGCAAGGGCGTCGCGCGGCTGACGAAGAATTACAGCTCCATGCTCGCGCACATTCTGTCCTGCTCCGAGCTGGACGACGGCGAGCACGTGGATGAAAACGATCTGCCTATTACCCGAAAGCTGGATCGGACGGAAAGCAGGCACGGTGCCGTCGTCACGGCCGCCCAATTCTTCTATGCGCTAATGCTGGCACGTGGGCAGATGGAATTGCCGGAGCCCCAGGGCGATGATCTGCGGGATTTCGCCGGCAAGGTGAATTTGCGCGTGAAGCAATATCACCGAGACAATCTCGGGAATTATAAAATTGTCATTCAGGGGAAATACAAGCGCGACCTGATGGCAATTGAGCGCAATTATTTCCAGGCCATCTTCGACGCGCTCCGGATCGAGGCCAGAAACAATCCCGAATTGGATGAGGCCGAATTTTGGGCCGAAGTGTTCCGGGGCATGGGCGACGCGGATCCCTCCGGCGTGGTCCTCAGGGCAGCGGGGCTTGTGCTTCTCGACCACCTGCCGCACTTTCAGCACGCATTGGCACAGCACACCACGCACGCACTGAGGAAGTAAAAATGGCAACCGGGGCAGCAGCGATCAATTGGGACGAAGAATTTCTGCCAGATCAGGAAATACCGTCCCCGATCCCTGCCCCGGATTGGGCAGATAATGACAATCCCACCCCTGACGAATTGCAGGCGATGTGGGAGGCATTTATTGAGAAATACGGCCCCGACCCGGTGGCGTTCGCAGAGGACGTGCTGGGTTTCACGCTTATGCAGCATCAGAAGCGAATTCTGCGTGCCGTAGCGGCCGGACGCCGCCGCATCGCCATTCGCTCGGGCCACCGCGTCGGCAAGACGTTGGTAATGGCAATTATGGCGATTTGGCACACCGTCTGCAAATATCCGCAAAAGACAATCGTCACTGCCCCGACCAGCGGCCAGCTTTACGGCTCGCTTCTCCCCGAAATCATGACGGTGAGTAAGCGTCTCCCGGCTTTCATGCGGGATTTGTTCAAATTCTACACGGACGGCATTAAACTGGCGGCGGATCCGGATGGCTCATTTCTTTCAGCCCGAACGGCGGACCCTGACAACCCGGAAAGTTTCCAGGGGTTACACAGTGCCAATATCCTTTTTCTATGGGACGAGGCATCCGGTATTGATGACCGGCTATTCAATGCCGCCCGCGGTTCTATGGCTGCCCCAAACGCCGTCCGCATCATGGCAGGCAATCCTACTCGCCTATTTAACACTTTCCACAAGGCGTTCACCACACACGCGGAGCTATACGAGAAATTTCACGTATCGAGTTTAGGGCTCCCGACCGTCGATCAGGATTTTGTCAACGAGGTACGCGATGAATTTGGCGAAGACAGCAACGAATACCGCATACGTGTCCTGGGCGAATTTCCTGAAACGGACGATGAGAGTTATATTAGCTCGCGACTTGTTAAAGCGGCGCGAGTGCGCAACATACAACGGCCGAAAATGTCGGCGGTGGTCTATTCTCTGGACCCGTCACGCTCACCCGAAGGTAATGGCGATCCTTCGGTTCTGACACGCCGCTACGGGCACCATTTCGTAGACAAGCAGATTTCCTACCGCCGAAAAGACACGATGCAGCTCGTGGGCGAAATTCAAAAGCTGGTGCAGGAAGATCATGACCTCCTTGTTCGAGAATTTAAGGAAGCTGGCAGATCGCTACTCTTCCTGCCTCCTATTCCTGTCGCTATTATTGTGGACGTTATTGGCATTGGCGCCGGTGTTGTTGATCGGCTACGCGAGCTTGGTTTCAATGTCATCGCGGTAAATGCTTCCGAGACAAGCACGGACGAAGTGCATTGTTACCGTATGCGCGATGCTCTCTGGAAAAAGGCCCTGACTTATCTCAAAGAACCCGTGAATAAAATTCCGGATGACGATTTGCTCGAAGTCGAGCTGTGCGGCGCCCGATATGAGTACAATTCCAGCGGCGATCTCATTATCGAGAGCAAGTCGAAAATGAAAAAGCGCGGGCTGCGGTCCCCCGACCACGCGGACAGCCTGTGCCTCAATCTCTGCTGCCCGCCCGAGCTGATTTCGGACTTCCTGAAAACTGGGCCGCATCAGGGGCACGGCTTCGGCATGGGGCCCAAAGGCCCGATCTCCCGGGGCGGAATGTCGGGGTCCTACGAGGGGGCCAGTGCGCTCACCCGTGGAATGCGCTAAGTCGGGGCTAGGGCCTGTCGGGTGACACTGACCCCGCGTGCGGGGCGGCTCCTACCCGGAAGGATGGAGACCGGCAGGCCCACCCAATCGCCTGAGAAGGCCGTACAGCGGCGAGAACGAGGAATTGGCAGATGGCCCGCAGACCTGTGAACCGTGGCCCCGGAGAGGCCGCCCTGGCGGAAATGGACGGCTTTACCGCTGCGGGCATGTCGGATCCCGGCCCGGTGGACGGTGACGGGCACCCGCTCGACCTTGAAGACGTGATCCCGGCCAGCGACATCGGCGCTCCCATGGAGGACGACGCCGACGAGGATCCGGATGCCCTGCGGCCGCTGACGGACGAGGAAGCCTTCGCCGCCTACGGCAAGGGGATCGCGGCGGCGGAATTTTATATCGACAGCGAGGTTTCGCCCGACCGGGAAATGCTCGCCCGGTATTACGAGGGCGACGTGAAGGTGCAACCCGCCGAGCCCGGCCGCTCGGCCGTGATCGCGCCCGAGGTCCGCGGCGCGGTGCTGTCCATGATGCCGGCCATGATGCGGAAATTCGCCGGCACGGAGCGGTTCTGCGAATTCGTGTCAAATCCCGGCACCCCCGACGATCAGGCCGAATTCCAGACGGATTACATCCGCCACGTCATCATGAATGACAATCAGGGGTATGTGCATATTCAGGCCGCGGTGGACGACGCGCTGCGGCGGCGCACGGGCATTTTCACGTGGTGGTGGGAGGAACGGGAAATCGTCACCCGCGATCTTTTCTCGGGGCTGGACGAAAACGCCTTCGCGCTCCTACAAATGGACACCGACGACAAGTCCAGCAATGACGAGGGAATTCAGTACGATATCATCGTGACGGACCGCGTTCCGGACGAAACCCAGGAAGGGGGTTCGCTGGTGCCGCCGATGCTGTCGGACGCACAGCCCGGCGATCAAGCCCTTTTGGCACAGGCCGGTGCCCCAACTCAGGAAATGTTCCGATATTCCGGCTACGTGAATAAGCGGATCATTCGTGGCCGCGCCCGGTTCCGCGCGGTGCCGCCCGAGGAATTGATTATCACGCCCACGTCGAGTGCCGATGTGGATGCGTTCGCGCTCATCGGTACGCGCGAAATGAAAACCATCTCGGAAATCGTGTCGCTCGGTATCGAGGAATGGCGCATCCGCGAAGCTCTCGACCGGCCCACGGACCCCACGGCCTCGGCGGGCGGGTCGCAGGGTTCGTCCACGCTGGACGAGAACCCCGAGCGCGTGCAGCGGAATGACACGGCGCAGCAGGAGCGTATTTTCGACGCCAATTTCGCGGATATCGACCCGTCCAGCGAGCGCGTGAAATACTGTGTCGTTTACGTTCTTCTCGACAAAGACGGCGATGGAATTGCCGAGCGCCGGAAAGTCGTCACGGTCGGTGACAATTACGGCGTTGTCTATGACGAGATTTACGAAGACGACATGGTGCCTTTTGGGCTGGGTTGCCCGTATCCGGAGCCTCATGCCCCGTTCGGCATGTCCGCGTCGGATATGGCGCTCGACGGCCAGGAAATCAAAACCGAGCTGATGCGTGGCACCCTCGACAGTCTCGGGGAAAGCCTGTCGTCGCGGCTCGCGTTCTGGCAAGGCAAGGTCAACATCGATGACATTCTAAATACCGCCCGGGGTGCCGCAATTCGCACCGGGGACGTGCCCTCGAATGTCATTCAGAATTTGGCCCCGCCTTTCGTCGGCATGAATGTGCTGCCGATTGTGCAATATCTCGATCAGGAAATGGCAAAGCGGTCGGGGCAGAACCCCGCGTCGCCGGCCGGCTTCGATCCGGACAGCACGCAATCGACGGCGCGTGAGGCCGTGGGCTCGATTATCGATGCTTCGCAGGAGCGGAACGAATATGTCGCCCGCAATCTCGCGGAGACGATGTTCCGGCGGCTGATGCTCGGACTGCGGAACCTGACGGTGCGCCATCAGGACCACCGCCGTTATATCCGGATGAATGGCCGCGACGTGACGGTCGATCCGCGGTCGTGGGACGCCGATCTCGACGTTCGTGTCACGGATGCCGGCCGCACGTCGGTGACAAAGCTGATCGCCAATTTGCAGGTCGTCCAGACAATGCAGATGACCGCATTTCAGCAGCTCGGGCCCGGAAATCCGATGGTGAAATTGCGCCATATCGCGGCCTCGACTGCCGATATGTTCCGTGCCATGGGCTTTTCCGACCCGTACCGCTACATGGGGCAAGTCACCGACGCCGACGATCAGAAAATGGTGGCAGCCCAGGCGCAGGCCGCGCAGAAGCCGACCCCGGAACAGCTCATGTTCCAGGCTCAAATCATGAAATTGCAGGCCGACTTGCAAAAGGCCACAATGCAGGAGAGCACGAAGCTGCAAATTGCCGGCCTCGGGGACGACCAGAAGCGCGACGCCATGAACCTGAATTTCGCGGCGGCGGCAGCCAAAATCCTCGGGGATTACGGCATCAAATTTAACGAGCAACAAATTCGCGAGGCGCAGGCGACCAATGAGGCCGCCACCGGGCTTGCGGATAGCATGGACGCCCAGGCGAACCGCCAAGAGGATCGCCAGGACGCCGAAAAGGCCGCTGAGCGTGAGGCCCAGGCGCGGCAGACGGAGAGGGATCAGTGAGCGAATTCCTGACTTCGGGACGGGCCACCCCGTTCCAACCCAAAGGGATGAAGCTGCGCGAGCAGGCGCAGACCGCGCGTGCCGCAACAGGCCAGCGGGTAATTCCGCAGGTAGACCGCAGCATTGCCAAGCACGCGGAAGGCTTGCTGGCGAGTGCTGCATTTACCGAAGTCATGGGCGATTTAATTGACAGCGCCCGTAAGAATTTCGAGAATTCGGCTTTCGGGCCGGATGGGGAGAAATCCCGCGCAATCGCTCACGCCCAAATTGCCGCGTGCAATGAAATCGTGACGCGGTTGCGGGCCATGGCCGATGACGCCAAGATCTATGACAGGATCGAGGCGGAACAGGCCGAGCACGATTGACATTCTGACACGAGAGGCTAGAAACCATGTCTGACGGAATTGCACCTGCCAACCCGGCCGTAAATCACACGCAAGGCGTGGATCGGATCGGGAGCGATGCGACCGGCACCGAGAGTGCGGCCGAGAGCTTTACCCAGTTCCTTGAGGACGAGGGAAAGCCCGACCCGCAGTCCCGCCCGGCCCGCCGAGCGAACGCCGAGAGGCGTGCGCAGAAGGCCGAGGGCGACGGTGCCGGAGAGGCCGACGAAGGCCAGGGCCGCGAGCGCCAACCCAAGGGGGACAATCCCCGGGAGCGTTCCGAGCGCCGCCAGGATGCAGACGGCGAGCCCGAGGGCGACGACCCGCTGCATGACCCGATCCTCGACGGCGAAGCGCCCGAGGAAGATGGGGACAACGCCGACGACGATCCGGATGCCGAGGGGGATGACCCCGACGCCGAGGGCGATGACGACGACACGGACGAAGATCCGGAGCACGAAGTCATCGTCAACGGCGAAAAGCAGCGGGTGAAACAGTCGGAATTGCTGGCGAGCTACTCCCGAGAAGCCGATTACCGCCAAAAGACGGAAGCGCACGCGCGAGACGTGGAGCAGGTCGAGGAATTTGCGACCGGCCTCGCAGAACGCCGAAAGCACGTCGATGGCCTTGTGCAAATGGCAGAGGATCTTCTCGCTGCCATCCTGCCCAAGGACGAGGATTGGGCGGCGCTCCGGCAGAATGACCCGAAGGGGTTTATTGCTGCGCAGGAGCAGTGGCAGGGTTTCATAAATCAGGCGACCCAGCTTCGGCAGCAGCGGGACGCGCAGAACGGGCAGCAGGACGAGGAAAAGGGCGTTCAGTACGGGCGTTATGTGAAAGAGGAAAACCGGAAATTGTTCGATGCAATTCCGGAGCTTCGAAACCCCAAGGTGCAGAAGCAATTCTCTGACATGATTTTCGCCTACGGCAAGCGGATGGGCTACAGCGTCGAGGAATTAAAATCGGGGCTGATTAACCACCGCGACGTGCAGACTGCTTATTACGCGGCGCGTTATTTGCAGATCATGGACAGCCGAAAGGCGAATAAGCAACAGGCGGCCAAGAGGGGGCCGCGGGCGTCCGAGGGGAATTCCACCCCGCGCACCCCGCAATCCCAGAGGGGCCGCGACAATTCCCGGGCGGCGCGGCGGCAGCAGTCGGCGGATCGGGAGTTGCAGCGGACGGGCTCGACCCAGAGTGCGGCAAAGGCATTCGAGGCGATGTTCCGAGATTAAATTAACCCAGGGGTGCCCAAGTGGCACCCCGTCCACGGAGCGGGAAAATGGCAAAGGTCCGAAACGCTTTCACCACCTATCAGGATGTGGCTCGCCGGGAGGATCTTTCCGACCGCATTTACAATATCGACCCGTTCGATACCCCGATCATGTCGGCCATGGGCCGCCGGAATGTCACGAACCGCACGTTCGACTGGCAGACCGAAAAGTTGATGCCCCCGAACGGCGACAACGCCCGGCAGGAGGGTTTCGAGCTGGACCGCAGCCCGGCGCAGGGCACCGTGCGGCTCAAGAACGTGTGCCAGATCTCCGAGAAGGACGTGACGGTCGCGGGTTCCGAGGAAGAGGCGAATTCGGCAGGCCGTCCGTCGCAGATGGGCGCGCAGATGGCGAACCGCGCCAAGGAACTGAAAATCGACATGGAAATCATCGGTTCCGGCACCCAGGCCGCGAATTACGGTGACGACGCCGCCGACCCGACCCCGCGCCGCACGCGTGGCCTCATTCACTGGCTCAAGACCAACGTTTTCGTGCCGGTGAAGAACGGCGCCCCCGTGGTCGCGCTCCCGGCGACGGAGACGACCCCGTACCCGGTCATCAATTCCGCGGATTTCGTGGAATTCACCGAGGGCACGTTGCAGGCCATTCTACAGGCCGGCTGGAATAAGGGCGCTCGCCCGAAAATGCTGGTCATGGGCGCGGCGCTCAAGGCGACCATGAGCACGTTCAAGGGCCGTGAGAGCACCCAGGTGCTGATCGGCCGGACGGAAGTGTCCATGGTGGTGGACGTGTACGCCTCGGATTGGGGGCGCGTGAAGGCGCTTCCGTCCCGGTGGATGGATCAGAACACCGTGCTCGGCCTCGACCCGGCCTACATGGCGATGGCCTATTACCGCACCCTGCGGTCGGTCAACATCGCCAAGATTGGTGACGCCGACACGAAGATGATCCTGGCCGAGTGGGGCATCGAGATGCGCAATGAGGCGGCCCACGTCGCCCTCATCGGCGCCAAGGGTAATCCGCAGATCTCGGATACCACCATCGTCCACGCGGCCTGACAGCCTCTAGGGCTTGCGTGACGAGGGGTTGGGGGTGCTCTATATGGGCGCCCCCTTCTCTTTGTCAGGACCATGGAGAGCTGACATGACCGACATTGTTGACCATCGCGGTAATTTAATCATCGCGAGCCACGAAGACCGAAATCATTCCCGCACTCAGGACCGAATTGTCATCGTGTCCGAAATGGAGTGCGATGCGCTGATCCGTGAAAATCGGCAGCTCCGCGAGCAGCAGACCGGAAAAGAGCAATTCCGTCTCGTCGCGCGCTTCCCCGCCCCCATGGTCGAAAAGGCCATGCGCGAAGGGTGGATGGAAGATGACAAAAAGTGGGGCGAAATGATTAACGACCCGCAATATCGCGATTTCCGCGTAGCCGAAGGGACCTACTGACATGAATAAGGGCGAGCTTAAGGCGCGGGTGCTCGATACGCTCGTCCGTCAGGATTTGAGCGGAAACCCCATTGTCGATATGTGGGTGCAGGCGGCCACGGCGCGGCTAAATCAGGATTTGCTGCTCAACGCCCAGGTTTTCCGGGCGACCCAGACGGCCACGGACCGGCTTATCGATCTCCCGGCGGATTTTATTTCCGCCAAGTCGGTCCGTATCACGTCCGGTGCGTTCGGCGCCGAGGCGGGCAATCTCGAATATCAGCCTCCGGAGGCCATTGTCACGATGGCGCAGCAGGCGGCGCGCGGGTACGCGTGCGCGCTGCCCAAATTCTACACGACTATCGGGCAGCGGATGGAATTGGCACCCTGGCGCGCCGGATCCACGTTCAACGTCGAGATCTGGTATTACCGGGCGTTTCCCGAAATGCCCACGGACGCGGATACCAATTTCATACTGACACAATACCCGACGCTATATCTGAATTTGGTGGCCGCCGAGGGTCATAAATACCTGCTCGAAAGCGATGCCGCGGTGACACGCGAGGCATATGCGATGGCAGAAATTCAGCGCCTCATGATGCGCAAAGAGGCCGAGAAATACGGCGATGGCCCGCTTATCCAGCGGCCCACGCGGCGGATCGGAGGGAGATTTTCGTAATGGCCGATTGGCAGCTTGAGGATCGCACCCCCGGGAAGACGATCACCGGTCCGCAGGGTCCGCAGGGACCCATGGGCCCGCAGGGGCCGCAGGGGGCCAAGGGGAACGATGGCGGCCAGGGACCCAAGGGGGATCAGGGCGCGCAGGGCTTCACAGGGCCCCAGGGCGCCCAGGGACCGGCTGGGGCAAAGGGTGACAAGGGCGACCGCGGCGCGGCCGGTGTGCAGGGCCCCCAGGGCGAAATTGGGCCCCGTGGCAGCCAGGGTGCCCAGGGCGACGTGGGCCCGAGGGGTAACACCGGCCCCCAGGGGCAGCAGGGCCCGCAGGGCGGCCGAGGGGAGAAGGGTGACAAGGGCGACACCGGGGACACGGGCCCGAAGGGCGACCAGGGTATCCAGGGCATCCAGGGGCCGAAGGGCGACCAGGGCATCCAGGGAAATACCGGCCCGAAAGGCGACCAGGGTGCCGGTGTCACGATTAAAGGCTCGCGGCCGACCCCTGCGGATTTGCCTGCCACCGGAAACACCGCCGGTGACACGTACATTATGACGACTTCGGGCACCGGGTTTAATTCCGGTGATGGCTATTCCTATTCCGGAACCGAATTTGTCAACGTCGGACAGGTCCGAGGCCCGCAGGGTGTCCAGGGCCCCAAGGGCGACACCGGGTCTCAGGGCCCGAAGGGGGATACTGGCCCCCAGGGGGACACGGGCCCCAAGGGGGACACTGGCGCGGCCGGTGCGAACGGTGCCCAGGGGCCGCAGGGTATCCAGGGGCCCAAGGGGGATAAGGGCGACACCGGCCCCCAGGGGGCACAGGGCATCCAGGGGGTGAAGGGCGACACGGGCGCGCAGGGCCCGAAAGGCGACACGGGCGCGACCGGGCCAGCCCCGGACACGTCCACGTATGCGCGGCTGAATAACGGAAATGTTTTTACTGCTAACCAGACAATTAAAGGTAACGCGGCGGCGTTAGTTCTAAATCAGGTAGGGGGAACATATGACGGGCAATCTTGGGTTTCTGTGTTTAACGCGGGTGATGGATCTTTAACGTTACAAAAACAGAAAAACGGCGCAGCATTTTCTAATCCATTTCAGCTATATGAAAACGGTGCTTTATACACAATACAGCTCGGGGACCTGAAAACTTATATTGACAATGGCGACGCCGCCAATGTGCCCTTGAACGGCGCTCGGCCCATGACGGGCCAGTTAACTGTTCGATATACTGGCGCACGCATTTCACTAACGAGTGTCGGGGCAAATAACTCTTTCGATAATACTGAATGGGGGTTTTTACACTATCAGCTCGACGGAAATTTGTATTTACAGAACACTACAACACCGGGGACAAACGCGTTTCGATTTGACCGATCCGGTAATTTTTGGACAATACAAACCGGCGACCTAAAACCGTACATTGACCAAAAGGGCGTGCCTCCGGGTGTCGTCGCGGATTATGCCGGGTCGAGCGCGCCCGCCGGTTGGCTGAAATGCAACGGCGCGGCAGTGTCACGCTCGGCATATGCGGCGCTTTTCGCGGCCATTGGCACTCAGTATGGTGCCGGTGACGGAAATTCGACGTTCAACCTTCCGGACAGCCGCGGTTATTTCCGCCGCTCGCTGGACGACGGGCGTGGCCTCGACAGTGGCCGCGGGCTGGGGTCAACCCAGGCGCAGGACGTTGGCCCTCATACCCATTTTATTCCGAACGTCACGGCAGCGTCCGGATCGGGTGGGACGACGGGCCTCGCGAATAATCAGGGCGGCGGGGCGCCGCTTGCCGCAGTGGCTTCGGGCCAACCTACGGCTGGCGGTGTCGAAACCCGCCCGGTCAACATCGCTTTCCTGGCGATTATTAAATACTGAGGGAGGCGAAAATGCCCGATACCTTCACCCCGAACTATAATTTGACAAAGCCGGAGGTCGGCAGCTCCCGCGATGCTTGGGGCGGAAAGTGGAACGCGAATGCCGACGCGCTCGACAGTGCCATAAAGGCAATCGACACGGCATATAAAGCTGCAATCGCGGCAATCAAGACAGTGCCGGTCGGCGCCATGATGGATTTTGCCATGGCTGCCACTCCGGACGGGTGGCTTCGCTGCAATGGTGCCGCGATTTCGCGCACGACTTATGCGACGTTGTTCGCAGCCATCGGCACGACCTACGGTGCCGGTGACGGGTCCACGACGTTCAATCTTCCCGACATGCGCGGCATGTTCCGGCGTGGCTGGGATGAGGGGAAGGGTATCGACCCGGGCCGCGCGCTGGGCTCCTACCAGGGCGATAGTTTCCGGGCGCACAACCACCCGCCGGCCAATTCCGGGGCCTATATCACGGGCTATGGGCCGGGCGCGGGCAGTGCTAATGTCGCTACGGGCCCAAGCTTGCAAATCGACAGCTCCGCATTTGTTGGCGGGTCTGAAACCCGGCCGCAGAACGTGGCTTTTCCTGTTTGCATTAAATACTGAGCGAGGCGAAAATGGCTGACGGATGGGATATGGGCCCCGGTGACAGCGGCGCGGTTGTGCCGAACCGGACGTGCTACGCCTACGTGGACGTGACACACGAATATGTCTGCCCGGTTGTGGCAGATATTGACCCGTTGGAGCCCGAAAATGTGCTCTGGCCTCGGAATTCCACTCAGGTAATTCCGCCCGCGTACACGGCCGGAAAGAACATTCCGGTTTTCGATGAGAAAACCCAGAAGTGGGCCCTTCTGCCGGATTTCCGTGGCAAATTCGGTTACACGGAGGATGGTACTCCGGTGATGATTACGAAGGCCGGAAATCCGTCCACCTTCGATCCGCCGCTTTCACCCAACCCGCCGGCCCCCGAGCCAATTCCGGTCGATCCGAATATCGCGGCGCGCACATCCAAGGTCGAATTCTGGCGGCGTGCCACCGATGAGGAAGCGACCGCCTTTCTCGCAGATCTCACGGACGCGAGCCCTCGGCTGCGGGCGCTTTTCGACGCCGTGACATACCTTACTCCGGGCACTCCGGAGTATCCGGCCCTCAGGGCTGCAATCGTGGCACGCGTCGGAGAGGAGCGTGCGGACGAACTACTGGCACCGTCTAACGACTAGAGGGCACCATGGCAGATCCGTTTCCGAAAATCCCGATGGGGCAAACCCCGGATGGCACGGAGACGGTAATTGCTCGACAGGGTGGAGTGCTCCGGCGCTTCGCCCTGTCGGCGCTTTTACCGTTCTTCAAAGGTGCGAAGGGGGACAAGGGCGACACTGGCCCACAAGGGCCTCAGGGGATGCAAGGGGACCGCGGTGTGAATGGGGCCCCGGGCCCGGCCGGTGCCACGGGGGCGGCGGGGGCGAAAGGTGACACGGGGCCAAGCCCTTGGGCTGATCTAGGAATTGTCACGGTTAGTGAGAGAATGACCCTGACAATCGCGGCCGGTGCGCGCAGTGTTGCGGTGCAGAACGTCACAGGACTTAAAAAAGGCGACAAGGTTGTGCTAGTCCCGGTTGCAGCATTGCCCACGGGCTACTTGCTCGGGGGCGCTGCGGCGGTGGCGGATGGCACACTTTCGGTTCAAGTGTTCTGCCCGGCGCTGTCAATCGGGGCTTCATACACATTTGATGCTCGCGTACTGGTTGCGAGAGCCTAGATGAGGCAAAGTAACAATGGCGCGGGGCATCAGACGCGGACTGAATGAGGCTGCGCGCGAAATCGGGGATGGGGAAAATAAACACTCCATCCCCGAGGAATTGCAGCATTTAGCGGGCCCATTTGGTCCCTGGGTGAAAGACGACAGGATCGAATTTCACCACCTTTGCAGAGAGGCGCAAGAGCTATGGGTGCGAATGTCGCCAGAAGACGTGCAGGATTTGAAAGATGCCGTCTCCGCTTTCGTTACCCGCAAGATAATCAAAAAGTGGATGTTCCGCACTTTCTGGGCTGCAACAACGGGCTTCGGTGCCGTGTATGTCGCTGGCGAAAGGCTGCTAAAATTCTTGCAAGGGATCGGTGGGATTGGTTTCGATCCAATCTCAATTATCAGGGGCTTAAAGGGGCTTGTCGGTTTATGATCCATCGCGTTTTTGGCTGGGTTGGCGTCGCGGCAGGCGCGGCTTTCGGGGCGACGCTGGCGGTGTGGGCACAGGAGCCCTATCCGCTTTCGATATTGGAGCGGAATGTTCTGACACCGATTGTCAAACCCGGTGACAAACTTCGGGTGGAAATTCTGGCGGATCGCCGCAAGCGGTGCGAGCAGGAAGTTACCCGGATGGTGCAGGAAAGCGACGGCGACCGGCAGCGCATCGCGCAGCCCTACCGGCGGGATTATGGTCGGCTGGGGCGCGATGCGTTCGTGCTCGAAATTCCGACCGAACCCGATGCGCCTTTCGGCCCGGGCGAAGTCGTTAGCACCGCGGCGGCTGTCTGTAATCCCTGGCAGCGGTGGTTTGGCAGCCCCGTGTCATCGGGTGAGGCATGGCACGATAAATTCACGTTCGGGCCCGAGACAAAGAACGTCCCAGGCAAATATGCGGGCGAATACGTCCGTTAATTGGAGGCTAGAGGCGAATGACCACTCTTACCGCAGGGCAAAAGCACCTTCTCGACCTGATCGGAAAGACCGAAGCCCCGAAGGGCTATGGCACCGTATACGGCAATAAACAGGCGCAGCTCGCAAAGCACTTAACGCTGTGGACTGTCGCGGAAATTATCAATGCGAAGCCGTCATTTTATTCACGCTTCGGGTCGAGCGCGTGCGGTCGATACCAATTCATGAACGCGACGCTCAAGCGGCTGGCGGCGAAAGCCCCGGCCCTTTTGCCCATGAAATTCACGCCGGAATTGCAGGACGAGTTGGGCGGTGTCCTGCTACGTGAACGTGGATATCTCAAATTCATCGCTGGCGACCTGTCACCGACAGCCTTCGGAAAGGCCCTGGCGCAGGAATGGGCCTCGTTCCCGGTCCTGGCAAATACCCAGGGGCAGCACCGGGCGGTGCGCGTCGGGGAGACGTACTATGCGGGCGACGCGCTCAACAAGGCGCTGATCTCGCCCACGACGGTGCTCAAGGCCCTGGCCGAGTGCCGCGAGCTGGATGCCCCGGCGAGTGACGACGAACCGGCCCCGGTTTCGGGGGTCCTGGGGGTCATGTCGGTGCCCCTGCCCGAGATCCCCGAGCTAAACGAGCCAGACCCGGGCGCAGAGCCCGTCCAGGCCGCGCAGGCGGATCCGAGCCTTATCGCCCCGGCGAAGCCGCTGGCGGGCCTTTTCTCGCTGTTGCAGGGCAAGCCCCCGGTGCCCAAGGGCACGGGCAAGCAGGTCGTGGCCGAGGCGAAGGACGAAGCCCCCTCGATCATGAAGGATCTGGCGGGGCTCCGGACCGTGGCGGCCATCGGCGGCGTCGGGTCGTTCCTCGGCGGTGCCAACGAGAGCGGCTTGCTGGACAGCGTGAAGTCCAGCGCCGATAATGCCACGGCGACATTCCAGAGCGTGCAATCGCTGGTGAATATCATCCTGGCGGCGGTAAAATGGGGCGTCACCCATTGGTGGCTTTTCGGAATTGGCCTGACACTGTACGTGCTGGTCAAGGTGGGGTGGGCCATTTTCAAGGTCTACGTCATGGTGAAAAACAATATCCGCAACCACGGAGATTAAAATGGCGAAAGTACCGGCGCAGAACACAACGGTGATGAACGCGGATCTCGCTGCCCTCAACGGGCAGTTGACCGCGCTCCGAAATGTCAGGAAGGCGGTCCCGGCGGGTGTGAACCCCCGGGAAATTCAGCTTCTCGACAAGCAAATCAAGCAGCTCGACGCGGTGGTCGTGACGATCAAGCACCGCATCGCCCGCGCAGCGTAAGGAAAAGCCAATGCCGACCGTGCGAATTCCTCCCGGCTTCGTCCGTGGTGAAAGTCTCGCCGCGATCCCCGGGCGGTATTCGCGCGGTTCGCTGGTGCGCTGGCAGGACGGTACGTTGACGCCCGTTCAAGGGTGGTCGCGTATCACGAAAAACCCGCTGGCGAGCCCGCCGCGCTGGGGCACCGTGTTTAAGGACCAGAATTTCGACCGGTACGCGGGGATTATCTGCGACCGGAACGTGTATGTCGAAAATAACGGTGCCTATCGGGAAATCACGCCGGCCGATTGGGTAGATGCCGACGCGGCGCAGGGGTCCCGGGGCTACGGCTCGGGTGGCTACGGCCTCGCGGATTACGGCATGGACGACGAACCCCGCGGAGGCAATCCGGCGGACCCCGGGTCGGACAATAACCGCATCCGCACCGCGTTCCCCGTGGCATTTTCGGCCGAGAAGTGGGCCAAGGGCGAATTTCTTTTCGGGCACTCCGGCGACGGCAAGGTGCACGTTTGGAAACCGGCCACGCCCGACACGACGATTGTTTGCCCCAATGCTCCGATTTTCATTCAGGGCTTCATCGTCACCGATGAATTGCACCTGATGTGCTTCGGCGGCACCTATTCGGACGACGGTGCGACGGAGGGCAATATCCCGAACCGCGTCGCGTGGTCCGACCAAGGCAACCGCGAAGGCTGGAATTTCCTCAACGTCGAGGGGCAGGCCGGGTATTACGATTTGCAGGACGCGGGTCTGATCTACTGCGCCCGCAAGATCCCCGGTGGCATCCTGATTTTCACGCAAACGAGCGTGTGGATTTGCCGGTATATCGGCTATCCGAATTTCTACGGTTTTCAGAAGCTGGCCGAGAGCGTCGCGCCGATTTCGCCGCAGTCGGTGGTGGTCGGGGCCAACCGCGCCTTTTGGTGGGGGCAGGGCCGGTCATTCTGGAAATACGAGGGCGGCGTTGTCGCCCCTGTGCCGTGCACCCTCGGCCTCGACCCTTTCGAGAGCGTGGACACGTACAACGCACCGAAGCGTGTCACGGGGTGCTATAATGGCAATTACCCGGAAATCTGGTGGTTCTACCCGAGCAAGGGGCAGAATGCCGCTTCGGTCGTGAATGACCGATATGTCATTTACAACATCAATGACGGCTGGTGGGCCGATGGCTATTTGGAGCGGTCATTCATGGTCGCTTCGCCTATCGATAATTACCCGATGGCGGGCAACGCCGCGGGCAATTTGTACGCCCACGAGCAAGGGTATCTTGACGAAGGCATGACCCGGAAAGGCAAGTGCTGGATTGAGGCAGACCTTCTGTCGTTTAACGACGGCGAAACGGTATTTTCCGTTACCCAGATGCAGTGCGACACGGGCGGGGCTGCCAAAAATGTCACCTTCCAATTCGACACCCGAATTACCCGCGGCGGCCCCAAAACCACAACCGTGGAATATATCCCCCGCGACGATGGCTTTGTGGACACGCGGTTTTCGGCGCGAGATTTTACTATGCGCGTCGTCGGGCAAATCGACGGACCGTGGGCCGTGGGCGGCTTGGTATTCCGTGCAACTCCGAGAGGGAGACGATAAATGGCAATGGCCCCACGCTCCGGCTACTCGCTGCCGGTCGACCCCCTCAATGAATTGGGGGATCCGGCCACCGCGTTCCGGCCCGGCGATCAGCTCACCTTCGTGCGTACCCTCGTCAATGCAATTCGGAATTTCATGCAAAAAGCCATCGTCCGAGATCAGGCCGCCCCCTACCTCACATTGCAGGCTCCCGGTGGAAAATCCTTCCGAATTACCGTCACCGACGACGGCACCTTGCAGGCCACCGATGCCCGCGTCAATTAAATTAGAGCGGCTGAAAAAGGCCGTCGAAATGGGGCGCCGGGATTGGGGGCTGGTATTCGAGGCCCTGAAATCCGGCGAGCTGCAATTTCACGAACACGGGCAGGCGTGTGCCATAACGGAGATTGTCATTTCCGGGCGGTTCAAAACGCTGTATGTGCACGTTGTGGCAGGCGAGCTGTCCGACGTTCCAGCCCTAACAGAGCACGTCGAGGGTTTCGGGCGACAGCACGGGTGCCAAATGATCGAAATGTTGGGCCGACTAGGCTGGGAGAGATACTTTCAGCAAGTCAGTAAAGGCCAAGGATATCGGCAGGTTGCTGTCAAATATCAGAAGGAACTCTAAGCCATGATGGGCGGATCTTCTCAGCCGGCGACCACTACCCAGATCCAAAAGGTTGAGCTGCCCGCGTGGGTGGATGCGGCGTCGCAGGGCAACTATGCCCAGGCAGAGCAGGTAGCGGCCAATCTCGGGCCCACGGCGCCGCAGCAGGTTGCCGGGATGCAGCCGTTGCAGAACCAAGCAATCGACTGGCTCAATCAGTCGGCCGGCATGTCGCAGGGCAGTTTCGGGCTCGCGCTCAACAATATCGGGCAGGCGTCGAACGTGAATTTCAACCCGGTTGCCCTTTGGGGCGGTGCCCGGGATGTGTCGGCCCCTGCCCAGGTGGCGAATGTCAATGCGAAGGGATTTCTCGACCGGGATATCAATTCGTATATGAACCCGTACACCCAGAGCGTTATCGACGCGACGGACCAAGCGAGCCGGCGCGACGAAGCCCTGTCGCTGATGAAGAATTCGGACGCGAACCGGGCGAGCGGTGCCTACGGGGGTTCGCGCGACGCGATCACGAATGCGGTAATTCAGTCTGAGGGCGTGCGTAATCGTGCCCAGACGGACGCGGGGCTGCGCTCGGCCGGGTTTACCGATGCGGCCAACCGCATCATGCAGGACAACGCACTCGATCTCACGGCGCAGACCAGCAATCAGAACAAGGATCTCACCTACAATTCGCAGGTGCTCGATCAGCAGAAATCCAATCAGGCGGCGGACATTTCCAAGGGGCAGCTTAATGCCCAGATTGGCATGTTCAATTCCGGCACCGATCTCGACGCGCAGAAATTCAATTCCAATCAGGCTCTCAACCGCGCGTCGGCCTATGCCAATCTCGGCACGTCGGTCGGCCAGATGGGTAATGCGCAATCGCTTCTCGCAGCCAATCTCGGCCAGGGGCAGCAGGCGTATAATCAGTCGGTGCTCGACGCGACCCGTGCCAATTCCGATGCGGTGCGCCAAAACCCGATTGACCAGCTCAATATCCGGCTGGCGGCGCTCGGCATGTCGCCGTATGGCAAAACCACCACGTCGAATTCCGTGTCGCAGGGCGGCCAGTCCAGCAATACCGGAATGTCGATCCTCGGCGGTGCTATGTCGATCTTGCCGATGCTGTTCTCGGACCGGAATGTCAAAAAGGATATCAAGCGCGTCGGCAAGGTCGAGGGCACCGACCTCAATAAATACGAATTCCGCTATAAAAAGGGGTTCATGGGCGCCGACATGGACGACGGGCCGAAAATTACCGGCCTGATGGCGCAGGACGTGGAGAAAAAGGTCCCGGGCGCCGTGCACAAGGTCAAGGTCGGCGGCAAGAGCATTCGCGCCGTCGATTACGGCAAGGCAATTTCGCACGGCTTCATGGGGAATTAAATTATGCTTCGCGCTGTAATGGACCCCCAGACCAAGCGCATCGTCTATAAGGACGATGGCGTCACGGGCACGTCGCCGGCCCTGCCGATGGCCCCGAATGCCCAGCCCGGCGAAGTATCGCTGCCAGAGCTGAGTGTGGGCCCAACCCCGCAGCCGCCCGCTCCGGCGGTGCCCAGCATGGCCGGTGCTGCCCCTCCCGCAATGCCGGTGCGCTCGGATCCGCAAACGCCGCTCGGGGCCCACCTGTCGGGGCTCGAAAAGCAATATGGCCTGCCGCAGGGATATATGGCGCAGATCCGCGCTATCGAGAGCAGCAACGGCACGAATTTGGCGAACCCGAATTCGAGCGCACGGGGCCCGTACCAGATTATTGCGGGCACGCGGAGAAACCTCGGCCTGTCGCTGGATGACGCGATGGACGAATATAAATCCGCGGCGGCGATTGCCAAAATGGCCGGCTCGGACATGAAGACATTTCAGAACGCGACCGGACGTGCTCCAACGGGCGCCGACCTCTACGGTATGCATCAGCAGGGGGCCGGCGGGTATCTCGGGCTGCTCAAGGGCATTACCCCGGGCGGCGAGGCACAGCGGCTCAACGGGGCCGGTGGCATGGACGCTACCGGACAGCTCGGCGTGATCCAGCGGATGTATCAGAATGCCAAACCCGACCTTCCTGGCGATCCGACGACGAAATTCGGCAGCGGAGGCGGTGCGACGCTCACGAATAATCCAGGCTCGATTAACGCGGTGTCGCCGGTCATCACACAGGGCGGCTCGAATGGCGGGGGCACTGCCACACCGACACCGAACCCGGCGGATCAGAAATTCAACGGCGGGCTAATCGGCCTGTTGCAGGGCGGGGATTACACGGGGGCCGGTGCCAATAAGGATTTCATGGGCAAAATGGGCGACTTTACCGGGTCCAGCGCATTTTCTGCCGGCATGAAGGGAATTATGGGCCTGATGGGTGGCGGGGGCCAATCGGCACCGGTCCGCGCGCCCGGGATCCAGAACCTTCCTGAGGAAGATCAAGAGAACAAGCCCAATATGTCGCTCCTGCAAATGATGTATGGTAAGGGCGGGGTGCAGTCCGGTGGCGTGCTCGGGAGATAATCGAGATGGCGGGAATTTTCACAGCGGGCGGCAACCCCTTCGCGGCCGACCCGATGCAGCTTCTGTCAACGGCGGCGATGGCAGGCGACCCGACGCCCCCGGTGCAGGTGCCCCAGATGCCGGCCGCCGCGATGCCCGATCCGGTCACTACCGGCTCTGTTGGGGCGGCGCCCGTGTCTTCGGGTGCCCCTGCCCCCGCTGCGGGTTCTGACAACCGCGGGATCATGGACCGGATCGGTGATGCGATCTCGGGGCGCCGCGGGCTATTCGCGGACGCGTCGGCCGATGACAACGAAATCGACCCGATGACGGGGGCCCCCAAGGGGCTCGCCCGGCAGGCCGCAATGCAGTCGATGATGAAAATGGGCCTGACGTTCCTCTTGGCTGGACAACGCATGTCCAATGACCAACGGGCGGCTATCCTGTCACGGGCGCCCGGTTTGATCGGTGGCGGCGACGACAGCTTGAATTCGTTTGCCAAAACCCGGCTTGAAATGGCGAAACTGCGCCTTGAGCAGCAGAAAATGCAGCAGGAGCAGCAGGCAAATCAGACGATCATGTCGGCACTCGGCATGGGCGGCGGCTCGGGCGGTGCCACACCGGCCCCCAGCGCGGGAGCGCAGGGCGTCCAGGCACAGGCACAGGCCCTTGCGCCGTCTCAGGGCACCGTGGCAGCTCCGGACGCGAACGCGGCCCCTGGCGGTGGCCTTCCGGCGAATGCAGCGGCGGACTACGTGCCCCAGGGTGGCCCCGGGCGGGAGATGGACGCGGGCGCGGCGGCCGCACCGGCTACCTCGACCCCTCCGGCGTCGATTGCGAGCCCTGGCGGCGTGCCCCGTCAGGCCATGGCCCCGGCGCAGCAGGCAACCGGCAGCTCGGACGATCCCCGGAATTTCACGCACGCCGAAAAGCTGGCAATTCTCGCGCAGCCGACGACGGGCGGAAAGGCGAACGCGCTCCTACAGGTGCAGCAGGCGCGGGCCGCGGGCGTGCGCATGGGCCCGGTGCAGTACGATCCGACCACGGGCGAGCAATTTGCTGTCACGATGGACGGCCGCGGAAATGTCACCGGCCGGCAGTCGCTCGGAAAGCCGACCATTACCACGCGTGACAATGGCGATTATCGGGAAAAAGGCTTCACGGACCCGATTACCAAGCAATTCGTGGTCACGGACCGTGCCGATATCGCGGAAAAGCCCGCCGAGGCCGAGGACCGCCGGTTGCAGTCCGGAATTCTGCGCGACAATTACAAGGATCTGAATACGAATTATCAGGACAACGTGCAGAAGGCCGCGCAGCGGTATGACCGGCTCGCGTCGATCCGGAATGACGTGCTGGCAGGCAAGGGCATTTTCGGCACCGGGGCGGCGACCGCTTCCCAGGTGGTGAAGGCGCTCGGCTCGGCGGGCCTGCTGCCCCAGCGGTACGTGGACGATCTCGTCACGAATGACAATTTCATGCGCGCGTCGAAAGACAGCGTTGCCGATGTCATCCGGAATTTCAACGGGTCGCAGGGCGTTTCGAATGCGGACCGCGATTTTGCGGTGCAGGTTGTGGGCGCGTCCCTCAACGGCACCCGCGATCAGGTGCTTAATTCGCTCAGCAACAATATGAAGGATATCCGGAACGGGATCACGAATTACAACGAAAACGCACGGCTGCACAACGAAAATGCCAAGGCCCTCCCCGAGGGCACGCGCAAACTTCTGAGCGCCCGCACCGTGGACAAGGATTTCGACAGCGAGGAAGCCGATTTCCAGAACCGGTATCAGGCATTCCGAGCCACGCGCGAGAACGGCGGAAATCAGCAGCAGGCGGCTCCGACAGCGGTGCCCGATGCGGCGGCGAGTTATCTGCGGAAAAACCCGAATTTGGCAGCGCAGTTCGACGCCAAATACGGGCGGGGTGCAGCGGCGAAGATCCTGGGGAAGTGACAAATGGCCGATAATCCGTTCGACCAGTTCGACGCCGCAGACGGAAATCCGTTCGACCAGTTCGACACGAAGGCCGAGGCCCCGTCATCCATGATGCCCGCAATTGGGCCCTATGTCGCCGGGTACGCCCGGCAGATGGGGCTTGCGGCGCGTGACCAGATCGGGGGCCTTGCCAAGGGTGTCACGAGCGTGGGCACGCTTCCGGTCGACGCGGCGGTAAATGCAGGCTACGGCGCGCATAAATTGCTGGCGAAAACCGGTGCCGTGTCAGAGCCGAATGCCGATTTTTATTACGGCAAGGGCAAGGGCTATTTTCCGACCACGGAGGGCATGTCCGACGCCATTGACGAGGGGGCGGACGCCATTGGCCTGCCGCGGCCGGAGGCGGGGGCCGAGGGCATCGTGTCAGGGGTGCGCCAGGGCGTCGTGGGTGCGCTCGGGGGCGCCGGGCTCGGCCGGGTCATCAAGGGCGGTGTCGGGGCGTTTCTGGCCGCGGAACCGGGTGTCCAGGCGACGGCCGGCGGTGTCGGCGGTGGCGTGGGCGCGGCTATCGACGCCAGCCCCGAGGCACAGGACAAATTACCCGCGTGGGCCAAGGTCGCGCTCCCGGCCGCGGCTGCCATTGGCACGGGCACGGGCATTTCGGGCCTTCGAGCTTTCGGCGGCCACGTCCCGGGCTTCGGCTCGGTGCGCACCGGCTCGACGGAAATGCGCGACGCGCTGAGCAACACGGTAATTCAGGGCATGGCCGACGATCCGGCGCAGGCCGCCCGGAATTTGCGCGCCCGCACGCGTTTCGAGGAAAGCCCCGATTTCGTGGCACCGGGCTATGCGGAGCTGTCCACCAACGCCGCCGGTGACACGGGGCTCGCCGCCGCGCGGCAGCCGCTGGGGGACATGGCCGGCGGGGCGCTCGCGGACCGGATGCAGACGAACAACGCGGCCCTGACACGGGCCTTCCGGCTTGAGGGTGCCGACGATCTCTCCGGGGCGGCGGTGCAGCGGCAGGCGTCGGATCTCGCCGCGCGGGATCTCGGGCGCTTCGGGCTCACCGGGGCGACCGCGGGTGCGAACGAGGCGGCCGATATTACGCCCTTCATGGCACAGCTCCGGCGCGAGGCGGACCCGCAGACCCCGGGCACGTCGACCCAGACCCGGGCGGCGGCCAGGGAAATTCGCGGCGAATTGGCCGCGGTCGGCCGGTTTGAGCCGGTCCCCGCCCCCGGTGCCGGTATGGGCCCGCGCAACAATTTCGTGGCAGATCCGGAGCGGTTGCAGAGCGTCCGAAATTCCGTGTCAGAGAGCCTTCGGCCCCCGGCCGCGGGCACACAGCCGGCACTCCCCAGCGCGGCGAACGCCCGGGGCTACACCGGCCGGCAGCTCGGCACCATTGACGACATTCTCGGTGACAGCGTGCCGGCGATCCCGGGCCCTGGCGGGCGCCCCCTGGAATATGCCGACTATCTCGCCCGTCAGCGCGGGTTGCGGCAGGAGGGGAATGAGCGGTCGTTCATGGCCGGGCTCATGGAAAATCTGGCACCGAACACGAACGCTGTCACGGGCGCCCGGGAATTCTCGGCTCCGAAAATGGCACGGCTCGGGAACATGCGGCAGCAGGAGAAATCCATCCCAGGGGCACCCCGTGCAATGTCAATCGAGCGGCTGAACCCGGCCCGCCAGGAATTTCTCGACCGGATCCAGAATATCGGAGAGGTCGCGAATTTCGGCAACTCGGCGGGCACGGCCTCCCGGGGTGCTTCGACGGCGCGCACCGCGACCACGGCCGGGCAGATCGGTAACACGATCAAGGCGAACGCGGCCCCCTTCGAAAAGGTGCTCGACTTCGCCGGCCGGAACGGGCTCACCATCCTCGGGCGGATCCCGGGCGGCGGACAGCTCGCCGCGGGCGCTCTGCGGGGCGTGGGGCGGCTCTACCAGATGGGAGCGCAAGATGGCGTGCCAGATGCGGCAACGGCTGTCAGGGCCCGTCTGGGGCGATTTGAGACGGATCGCCCGGCGGCTATCGAGATGCTCACCGGGCGCACGGTGCCGGAACGGGGCCTTGGGGTCTCAGCGGCCCGCCAGGGGCGCCGGGAGGTCCAGTATGGGGCCCAAGGGTTTCTTGCCGGGCAGCTCGCGGACAGGAGCGAGCGCCGTCGTCGCCGGCCCTACGGGACGTGACACGAACGCCAACCCCTCGGACGCTGCCAACTGGCGGCGTTCGTCGGGGGTTAGGTGGGCCAGGAAATGTGGGGTCAGGGCCATTTCGTCGGTGGCCCCATGGCAGAACGCTTTAATTCGCGTGCACATGGCCGCGTCATCCCGCCATTGCTCGATCCGGTCAACAGGCCGATCACATTTCATGCACCGGATCCGAAGTGGGGCCTGCGGGACGTAATTAAACGACGCCATCATTTCACCCCTTCACGGAATTGAGCCCACGGGTGCTCATCGGCCAACCCGCGGTCATATTCATCATCCAGGAAATCGAGCCGGTCAAGCCGCTCCATCTCATTTAATTTCTCGACAAGCTCGGGCTCGCCGCGCATGGCATATGCGGTCGGGTCGCGGTGCTTTGTGGTGCGGTTCGGATCCAGCACCGTGCAGAATTTATTGATGCGCTGAATTCCCCGGCTGAATTTGCCACGCTCCGAGATGGTCGGGGCTTTGAGCATTGCCGGATAGTCGATTTCCTTGTCGCCGTTGCCCAGGTTTTCGGCCTCGATCCGGGACATATCCCGCATGACGTGGGCCAATTCCTCGCTGTCGAAGGCGCGGCGGCCGGAGTGCTCGAAAAGGGCGATGGCGGCGCGCATGTGGCGCTCAACGTCGTTCTGGGTCCGCATCACCTGTTGCTCGGCCTTGGCAGTCGAGACGGGCGGCGGGGTGTTGGCGTTGTAATCGCCCAGGTCCAGCGTGAGCAGGTAGCGGTAAATCGCGGCGAGCCGTTCAACGTCGCTGATGATATTGACCAGATTTTCATAATAGTTCTCGTCGGGCTTGTTATTTATATTGATGCCCGAATGGTTCATAAAAATCCGGCGATCACCTTCCTCGATTTCCACCGCGTCAGTGTGGTTGGACGACGCCACGATGCGGGCGAAATTTCGCACCTGATGGGATTTCTCACCCTTGTCCTCGATTGTGAAAAAGTCACCCTCGGGGCCCGCGTCCACCATCTGCTTAATCGTGGACGTGACCTGTTGCAGGATGGCGGCGTTGCGCCGGCCGCCTTTGGGCAGCTCGCGAATGGAAATGATGCGGCTGCCCTCGACCTTGGCGAACGCGAACCGTGCCGAACCCTCAGTGGTCAGCTTGGACCCGTCCACGATGCCGGCCGTTTCCGAGCCGTTGAAAATCTTGGACAGGAATTGGGTGTATGTCGACTTGCCGACGCCGCTGTCACCCACGAGGAACAGCATGTGGCCGGGGCGCTTTTTCGTCTGTGCCATAAAGCCGAGCGTGGTCAGCTCGTAATGCCACATTTTACCAAAAATGCGCTTGCCGAATTCGAGGAAGCTTTGCACGTCCTTTGCGGACTGCTCCGGGTTCTTGTCGGGCGTCGCGGCGGTGCGGATAACGGCCGACTGCGCCCGCATGTTGAGCAGGTTGGACGTGCGGCCAGTGTCAGGGTTGTGCTCGGGGACGATATCACCAAAATCATAATTCGGGTTGCGCGTCTCACCGATGAAAAAGCAGTTGGGGAGTGCCTGTTTCAGGGCACGCATGAATTTCCAGAAACCGGCCTTTTTGCCTCCATATTCCGCGTTCAAGTCGGCCACAAAATCGATATCGGGCTGTGCAGTCTCACCGTCCCACCACGAAATTGCATTCCACGACACCGTGGGGTCCCAGATCACCCGCATATCGGGGCTGGACTTCTCGTCACGGGTGTTAACGTCACCGATGACGTACCGGGCCGCGAATTTATCGAGCAGCGTCCCACGTGCCTTTTTAGCCTCACCCTTGTGCTCTTTTATCTCTTTGGACATTTCGGCGGCCCGACCGTCAAAATTGTCGGCGGCGTTAATGAAGATTTTGTTGCGCCGGAAAAGTCCGTCGAGCGCACCACGGGAAACTCGCACCCGCGTAAGGCTGTCCCAGACCTTATCAAAATACTCATCCGAGCACCATCCGTCGCTTGAGCCAACAGCCCAATCTCTGACACGATCCTCGAAATCCTGGCTTGTTCCGTCTCTACCTGCTGCTGCACGAATTGCAGCGACGGCGCTAATGAGGTCTTCGCGATGTGGAAAATTGACGCTAGTGTTGGGAAGCCTATTAAGACCGTCAAAAATACGAGCCAGAGGAAATGCAGGATCGCTTTGTGTCGGATCATATTCGGCACCCTTCACGTTCGAGTTGCGGGAGATCAGCTCACCGCCGGCCTTTTTCAGGTGGCGCTCGAAAACGTCGAGAAATCTGTCAATGTCCGCGTTGTCAATCGCGTTGTCGGCCAAGTCACCGACGACATTGTTGGAATATAATTCGTCGTTCTTTTGCCATTCGTAGGCATCGCCGCTCGGATGCGTGCCGTGGATCAGGTATTGCGTGCCCTCGCCCTGGATATCGAGGCCGCTTTCGACGCCCCCGAGCTTCGCGCGAATGCGGCGGGTGCGGATCGGGTCGTTCCGCCAGTCCCGGGCCTTGAACGCGTAGACCCGGCGGTGGTTGTCGCCGCGCAGCCGCACGGCCGGGTGAAAGGTGCCGAACGCCTCGCGGATGGCAGCGTGCACCACGTCGGCCATTTCGGCACTCTCGGCGTCGCTATCGATGCCCGGGTACGCACGCCCGATCAGGCCGACGTTGGCCGTGGGCCACGTGGCGAATTGCGCCGCCTCTTTCCGTGACACGGCGGTTGTCAGGATATCCCGGCCCAGGCCGCCCCACTCGCCGTTGCCGACATACCGACCCGGCACCTTGCCGCGCACCCCGTCCTCAACCGCGGAGCTGCGGGAGATCGCGGCGCCCGGGGGCATAACGGGGATCAGGAATTGAGGGGAAATTCCAGCATCAGCGAACTTTTTGACAGCTTCGCCAAAATTCGGCGTTGACATTTTGGAGGCTGGCATTACTCTTTTCCCATCGGTCGAGGGGTTCCGGACGGAAGTTGCTTCATTCGCACACCGGCCGGTCCGAGACTGTATCTTAGCCGGGCAAGAACAGGGGCGGTGATCCTTAGCGGGGGCACCGCCCCATCTTCGTTAGAGGGCCCGGATACTAGAACGGGACCGCGTAGGGCACAAGCCGACCACCCCACATGAACCCGACCTCTACCCAGCCGTACAGGTGCGTGCCAGGGTCACCCAGCTTGCGGGGGCGCCAGCACAGCACCCGCGTGCCATTCTCGGCGTCTGAGGGCCAATCGCAGCCCTCGGGCACCACGAAAGGCGGCAGTAGGCTATCGGCCGCTGGCGCCCGGTTTACACGGCTGGGGCCCACACTCCCGAAACGGGCGTCCATGGCCGCGTGCACTTCTCGCTCAGTCGGTTCCTCCGGCGGGCAGTGACAGTCCGCGAGCGACGGCCCGGGCGGGCCACAGGTGCACGCCCGCAGGGGCCATTCCGGGTTGTCTGGGTCTCCCTTGGGGCTAAAATTGGCGATCTCGCCGCGCAAAGCTTCGGGGTGTGCTTTGACGAAATCTCGCACTTCCTGTTCGGCCGCCGTTGTGAGCCGGTCCCCGGTCATCGGGTGCCCGAGCTTCACCGCCAGCCGTTCTTTGGCCTGTTGAGCGTCAAGCTCCTGCTTTTCGCTCTCTTCCTCGGCCTCGATCAGCAATTCCGCATAGTGGATGACCTTGCGCAGATCCTGCACTCCGCCCTTGGACCGCCACCGGCTAATATACTTGACGATGCACCCTTCGATAAATGGCAGGTTGTTCTTGGTAATAAATTCGACCGGCTGGATTGGCATATCCTTGTAATGCCCACCACCGACTTGTTTGTCCTTCACGCTCATTTGCCAAACCTCTTTGCAATCTTGGGTTCTGCTTTGATGGGGAAACCTGCCGCCCATGGGGGCAAACCCTCAAGGTGGTGCTGGACCCGGCGCACCGCCCATTCCCCGTCTTCCTCGGGCACTTCCGCGACGATCTGGTCATGCACGGACAGCACCAGCGGAATGTCATCGGCCTCGATAGCGGCCATGCCGCCGAATAGGAGATCCCGGCAGAAGGCTTGCACGGCGTTTTCCGTCAGCGTCCCACCCCAGGTCTTTTCCGGGGCCCATTGCTTCGTTTTCGGGTTTATGCCCCAGAACCATAGAACGGGGCGCTTTCGTCCTGTATTAAATTTATCCTCATACCTTATGAACGGATCTTTATAAAATAACCGCCGGCCGGATGGTAGAGCCATTTGTAGGTAGCCGCGGTGCACGCGGAACGCAATTTTGCCATTGGGGATTTCGAAGGTTTCGCCGGGGTGCAGAACTGCTTGGACGGCAGCCCATTCCATGTCGCGCCAACCCTGCGGGATCTCAGGATAATCTTCCCGATATGATCGGACGGACTTCTCAGCCAATTCCATCGGCACGGGCTTGCCAAATTTCTCGCATTGCGCTGCGAATTTGTTCGGGCCCATTCCGTAACCGCAACCGAGAATGGTTTGCTTACCAGTCCATCGTTCATCGGCATCCGCTGCCGTGATTTGGCGTTCATAAATAACACATGCGATTTCGACATATGGGTCTCCTCCTGTCGCGAAAATCTGCACTAGCTTTTTGCAGTCGAATAGCCACGCGACGCCACGTGCCTCGACCGCCGAATAATCGGCATCTACGAAGACATGCCCCAATCTCGGGACAAAGCAACCACGGATGGCTTTGGATATTTGATTGAGTGTAAAATCTTCAAGAGATCGAATTTCGGTATCATAATCTTTAAGTGTATCCCGTACCAGATTTTGGAGCTGGACGCCCATAGACGTGTATCGGCCGGTAGAAGCACCATGGTAGACAAATGCACCATGGACACGTCCGTCGCGAGAAACACGATTGAGAATGGCAAGCAATTTCGAGACACTGGATTTAGCCCCTTCCTGGCGAATTTTCAGAGCTTCGATGACATATCGAGGGAGTGCTTTGTCCTGGCCTTCCTTGACCAGCCCGTCCATATCCTCTTTGCGGAGTGTCAGCAGCTCGACGCCCGTTTCGCGGTGCACCCACGCCTTGAGCTGTGCCACCTGTGTCAGGGCCTGCACTTCGCCCCGGGTGATCTCGCGCAGCCGAGAATTTAATTCCTCGACGGCCTCGTTTGCACGCCAGACCAGCCGGCGGATCAAGGGCACGTCCACCGCGACGCCGCGGTCATTTATTATTTCTGTCAAATGGTAATATGCAATTTCCTTGGGCGGCATATCGAGCGTTGCGCACTCGGCGGCGTGCTCGGCTATCACGTCCTGTAGGCAATACTCCCCGAACCGCTGCAATTTCGCCGGGTCGTCGTCATACACGAACCCCTCGGGGGTGCGCTTAATGGGCTTGCTGAGCCGGCGGATCAGGTTTTTGCCTTCCTTGTCCTTCGTCAGGGCTTCCTCTAGCCCCAGAGCGGCCCCCAGCTTGTCCAGGGAGCCCGGGAGCGCCAGCCGGCGGGCCCTGGCAGCCGAACACCGCCAGCGCCGTCCCTTGGGCACCGGCCAGCCGTAGCGGGGGCCCATGATCTCGCGGATTATCAGGCGCTCGACGGTGCTATTGTGGGCGTGCAGAGGCGCCGTATCGTCAGTCAGTGCCTGGAAAACCCAGCGGGGCAATTGATCGGGGGTAAACCAGCCTTCGCGGTTGCCCTGTTTCGCCGCGTAGCACAGCACCGACGTGCGCGGATCCTCGACATACCGATAAATACCCACTTCCCGAATATCGAGCGGGCTGCGGGTTTCGAAGTCGATAATCAGAGGATCCGGCATTTTAACCTCTAAATATCGCGTAGCCGACGACGGCTACAGCAAACCAGAATGAAATGTAAACACAGGCTTGGGGCCATTCCATTTTCGCCTCCTGACATAATTTGGGCCGCGACAGTCACCCACCGCGGCCCCTGATATAGCCTTTGCTATGGGTTAGGTAGTTTTACCTAATTCCATTCTTCGTCTCGGGCGCGTCCCCGGCCGCTGGGGCGCTCGTCATCGTCCCGGGACCGGCCACGCGAGGGCCGTTCGTCCTCGTCACGCGAACTACGCCCGCGGCGGTCATCGTCGCCGTCGCGGCTATCCCGGTCGCGGGATCCTCGGCGGTCATCGTCACCACGACGCGATCCGCGATCATCCTCGTCACGGGACCGCCGGGAGCTACGATCATCGTCCCGATCCCGCTCGCGGTCGTCTCTGTCACGGTCCCGCGTGTCGCGGCCACGACGGTCATCCTCGGCCTCGTCCGCTCGATCCCGGCCGCGCGAGCTGCGGCTATCGCTGCTCTCGTCGTCTCGGGAGCCACGGCGGCTGTCGCGCCGGTCGTCCCTATCGTCCCGGGAGCCGCGGTCTCGGCCGCGCCGGCTATCGCGGTCGTCCTCCCCATCATCCCGTCCGCGCGAAGTGCTGACAGACGTTCCCGAGCCCGTGCCGCGCTCGTCATCGGAGAGCGGGTCGCCGTCCCAATCCTCGAAATCATTTTTCGCCGGTCCCCTGCCACCGAACTGCTCATCATGGTCGAGCAACTGCACCGAATTGAGATAAACGCCGACGCCCTTCGATTTATTGTCATAGGCCACGACGGTGACGGAGGCACGGCACCAGCGGCCGCCGTAAACCTCCCGCTCGTTAATCACCGGATCGCGCCGTGCGTCCACGATACCGACCGGATCCTTGCTGGCGGCCTTGATGAATTTCCAGCCTTCCTTGTAGCCCTCGTAATCCTTTTCGGTCGCGTCGCGGATCACGTCGTAGGGGCCGCGGTCGTTGCGCCCCTTCGGCCATTTCTTTTCGTCCTTGCCGAAAAGGTCCTCCATCGCCTCGAAAAGCGCATCCTCGAATTTGCGGAAATCCGTCTTCGGCGGAAACAGCATATTCATCTGGTAGCGCGGTCCGCCGTCCGTGTCCTGGGGCTTGAACAGCCACGGGAACGACATGCGGCACGGGGGTAGCAGAACCTTGATTGCGAGACGTTCGTTCTTCTGTGCCATTTCAGCCTCTCGTGAGTGCGGGGTTTGCGCGGAACATCGCGATCATGGACACGCCGGACAGTGCCCAGCGAGCCACACGCGAATTCTGGATATAGGGGTATTCGTAAGGTGCGGCCAACAACGGCGATTTGCCAATAATTCGGCCTGCATTCAGCTTATTTGCCTTGCGCGTCTCAGCCGCCTTTTTCGCGGATGCGGAGCGACGGGCTTTCGCCTCTTCGGACCAATCGGTCGCCATTTCGAATTCCATCTTAGCGGGGGTGCCCGTAGCGGCGGGCATTCCCTAACCTAATCCTGCGCGTCGTCGTCGTCAACTGCGAAATCAGCACCGGGCTCGACCTTTACTGCGGGCCGCGGGTCATTTTCAGGAACAATTGTCAGGCCCCCAGGCTTTTTTACAATATGCGCGTCGAAGTCAAATTTGAATTTTGCCACCTTCGCTGCCTTTTTAATTGCAGCCGGGGTCATGGGGGTAAATTTCATTATGTCAAATGGGGCAACCCCGCCAATGATGTTTGCCATCTTGTCGAAATCTACCCACTCCTGCCGCTGCCGCTTCGTGACAAGCTTGAACCCGGGCACGTCATGCCCCTGCTCAAGGGCCGCCCGGATCTTCGCCCGGATGCCCTGGACGTGGGCTGCGATCAATTCGGCCTCGGCCAGGATCGCAGCCCATTCACCGAAAGGGAGCGCGCTCTCGGGGGCAAAGTCCATCTGCGCCTTGCGGAGGGCTTCCTTGCGCAGCTCGGGGCACGCGCCCTTCGCCGGGCAGAATTTGCACCACTCACCGGCCGCAAGGGTGCTGTCACCGGCCTCGATCCCGTCGATTGCGCGGCACACGTCGGCCAGGAATTCTTCCAGCTCGTCAAATTCCACAATGGTGCTCTGCGGCACGTCGTAGACCTTCGGCTGCACGATGGTAATTCGCAGCTTGTTAATGCCAATCGCCCCCGGGTCGAAATGCCAGGGGGACACCGGGGCACCCAGGGTCGCCAGCATCAGCAGCAGGTAAAGCCCGAGCTGCGGGTTAATTCGGCCCTGGCGGTCGCGTACGTACACCGGCACCGCTCCGGCCTTGAGGTCAATAAATCGCAATTCACCGTCACGGGTGAGAATTGCAAAATCCCCGGTGCCAAAGCACTTCGCAGAAATGCCGGGCGCGTGCATCCGCTTTTCGATAAATACCTTGACCTTGCCGCGCTCGCGCAATTCGTCCTCTTTATCGAGGCAGAACGTCGTGTAATCCTCGACAATTAATTTCTGCTCGTCGGACAGCCCCGCGGTTGCGCTGGCCCAATCCTCCCCGCGTAGGATCCGCTCGCTGGCCTCGTGGCACTGTGTGCCTTCCTCGGCGTAAATCGAGCTAGGCCCCTGCGGGATACCACGGGACAAGCGGATGCTGCCGCGACAGCGCATCCATCGGTAAGCGGCGGATGGCGCATATTCGGCGTGCGCCCGTGCCCCGTGGTCTGCCATTTAATCCTCCGTCCGTATCATGCGGATCCGCTCGACGGCGTTCTCGAATGCGGTGTTAATCGCGTTGAGCGGCCCCAGTAGGCCGGGCTCCCCGACTTCCTGCATGACACGGCGCACCGCCCGTTCGGCCGCTGTGCGAGCCTCCTGTAGCGTGTCCATGTGGGCGGTCTGTTCGGCCTTGGTCATTTGTCCTCCGGCAGTTTCACACGGGAGGGCTGGAACACAGCCCGGTTAAGCCACATGAAGCCCTCCTGAAATTTCGTGATCGCCAGGGCGGTCATGCGGCTATCATATTCCGGCTTGTCACGGATTTTCTCCGCGATCCGAATAACTCGTTCCTCCAATTCCTTATTGAGATTTACCAGCGCCACATTTTCCGGGCTCTGCGGATTATAGCCCGACACCGGCAGTCCGTCATGTTTTGACATTGAAAAAGGCTTTCGGCACCCGACCCGGTGCAATAGGGAGGTCGCCCCGCAAAAATTACAATAAATTTTCATGGTGCGGCCTCGAACGAAAAAGGGCCGGCAGAATTGCCGACCCTCCGACCCGAACCGGGCCTGTTACCGAGAAAACGGAAAGCCGTTTTTCCGGATACCGAAAAGGATTACCCCAAGGCCCACGATGGGCACCAAGATTATCCCGCAGATAAGGCCAATCCAGAACATCGGGCCTCCCGTTTTCTTCACCGCTTCACACCGTATTCGATGCGGGCGGCATCCTTGAGCAGCGCACGCGCCGCCTTGTCGTAATCGTCGGGGTGCACATTCGGCAGGGCGCTTTCGCCCGTGGCCTCCTTGAGCACCGCCAGGGTTTTCGCCCTGTCACCCGACTGCTCGAAATGCTGCGACAGGATTTCGCCCATCATCGCCTTGTCGAGGTCGCCATCCGGCATCAGGTGGTCCGGCCATTCGTCACCGGGGGTTTTCGCCCACCAGTCCGCACCTTCCTCGGTGTTATTGTCCGGACCGTCGTCGTCCCAATTCTGGGACGGCTTTACCCGAGCTTGCTCTGAATTGCCGCGTTCAGCTCCTCGATCCGAGCCAGCGCCTCGTGACCGGCCTTCGCCTTCGCCGCGGCCTTCGCGAGTTCCTTCGTCAGCTCGCTCACGCTCATCTCGGCGATTTCCTTCGCTGGAGCGGCCGGAGCCTTCACCGCGTCCGGATTGGCCGGCGGCCTTCCCCGACGCTTCGGCGCCTCCGTCTGGCTGCTTGCGGGGGCGTCCGCGGCCGCGCTTGACGGGCTCTGCGGGCTCGTCTCGGGCTTCGCCGGAGGCGTCTTCGTGGTCTTCGCGGGCACGGGCGTCTGCCGCGTCTCGGTCTCCGGCTCGTCCCACGTCGCCCCGCCCGCTCCGTCCGCCGCCAGCATCGCCGCCGCCAGACCCAGGCTGAGAATTCGAAGGTGCTTCATTGTTGCCTCTGCGGTTTTCCGGCACGTATTCGTCCACGAACGGACCGGAATAGGACGCGAAAACGTCGCGCGCGTCGTATGTGGTCTTCGCCATTGACAGCACGTCGGCCATGCAATTCGCGACGACCTGAGTTTTTGTCGTTGGCAGGAAGAATTCCAGCACCACCTTTGTTTTTGCCATTTTCGCCTCTCAGTCAAGGGCCCTTGAGATAATTTCCGCGTTTCTCTTGAGCACGCGGGCCACGCGCTCGTCAACGGAACCGTGAAGGCTCAGAAACGAATGATAGGTGTCGCCCGGTTGGCCGCGTCGGAATAGCCGATGGATGCATTGCTTGTTATGCAAGGTCCGCCACGACTGTTCCATGAATATCCCACGTCGCGATATCTCTTGCAGACCATCAGTGCCCGTGCCAATCGCACTGATCTGCCCGCCCAGAACACGACAACGGGGGTCGTTAGCAAATCGGTCAAGAGCCTCGGCCTTTTGCTTCGCGGTCATGCCACCGTAGATCAGCGGGGCCTTGAGCCGTTTGGCGAGTGCTGCCATGGGCTCGCGGTGCCAGCCGTAGACGACGATTTTCCCCGGGTAGGCTGCCAGCTCGAATTCGACCATTTCAGCGGTCGGCACGACCTTGGCGACGGCTATATTATGCCGGAGCTGCGCCATGTCTAGGCCCGAATGCCGGTCGAGCCATTTTAATTTTTCGTCGTCGGGTATTTCGTCGTCATCCATGACCCCTTGCAAAGTCTCGTAAAGGTCCAAGGTAGCGGGGTCCAAGCCTGCGAGCAATTTTGACAAATTACCGCGAAGGGGGATTGTGTCTGTGAAATTTCCGCCGGGGTGCACATCACCGAGCCGGACTTTATCAAGATATGGTGCAATCCGCCGCCGCAGTTCGGGCACGTTTTGAGCGTCAACGATTTTCTCTCCGAAACGCGTGGTTTCGACCACACAGAATTCATTTTCCCACTCCCTCGCTGTCATGTAGCCGGGGCCCTTGGCTCGACGTGTTGCCTCGGGAAATATACGTGACACGATGGGGTAAATTTCGTTTGGAAATGTGAACGGAGTGCCAGACAGAAGCCATGCAGCCTTCGAGGCTTTTACAAGTGCACCGCGGGAAGCGGCAGTTGCTCCTAATATGGCCCGTGTGCGTGTAGACGACTGTCGGATAAGATAATGACACTCGTCTATGGCGATATTTTCCCATTTCATCCCCCGGAGCTGTCGCCAGCGCGGCTCATGGCTGACAAATTCGTAGCTGGCAATTATGAAATTGTAATTCTTGAAAACGGCTTTCGGAATTGGCGTGTCGAGCCCGTCCTCCCCGAGCACGTACGGATTTAGCTCCGTGGCCCACGGGTCCACCTTGTGCACCGCCCGCCACCACTGATCCCGCAGGTGCGCCGGGACGACGGCCAGGGTGCTACCGCCGCAACGCCGGGCTGCCTCGATCACCGGCCATGTCTTGCCAACGCCCGGGTCCCAGACAAGCATATACGAGCCGCGCACGAATTCGCGCACGGCCCGCAATTGGTGTTCGTCAGGGACGAAGTTTTTCATTGAATTTCAACGTCGCTTTGTCGTCAGATATCAGGATGTGCTCCCGAATTTCTGTAATTACTCGCTTGCCACATTCTATACAATAGGTTGGCAGCCTCGGGTTTACATTGCAGTAAAGAAACCCACAGCACGGCATTTGTATAAGGCGGAAATGCACCCGCTCCGTAGTGCTCATTTGTGTTCGTTCGGGTCAACGAGCCGAGGATTTGTCAGCATATTGGCAAACTTCTCTGCCAATTTCGGTTCCAGGGCCATGTTGAACTGCTCATCCATGGCCTCGCACTGGATAACGAAGTGCGTGCGGTCGCACTTGTCACAGAGGAAGGTGGTAAACGCCATCCCGGTCTCGCCCAGGTGCCCACGTTCCACGGTATTCACCGCAACGCCTTCGAGCATGAGCACGCGCGGGTCGTCGGTTTCGACTTCTTTTGCCATGACATTTACTCCCGATTGAGAAGGAAAATTGCCATCAGCATTACACCGATGGTTGCACCGATGACGGTGCCGGGCAGGCCAAGCGACAGGCCACCTAGCCCGGCGCCCACGAAGGCGGCGGATAGCAGGGCGATCATAGCGGGCTCTCAGATTGTCAGGGGAGGGGCGTAGCGGCACCCCGGCAAAGAGCCGGGGCACAGAGCGCCCCGGGTAGTTCTCGGCCGTTCTAGGCCGGTTTCTGGCGATTAGCCGCGGTCGCGGGCGATCCGGTAGCGCACCCCCGTGTCCTGGTGGTGCTGCATTCCGGGCGCGTGGCCGACCTCGACCTTGCCGGCCTTGACCAGCGCGTCGAGCGTGGCCTTGTGCACGCCCAGGTCGCGAAGGGTGCG
>JAOANK020253346.1:0-28716 GCA_026257165.2 Telfairia occidentalis
TTAATTAATTAATTGTTAATTAATTAATTATTATTATTTAAAATTAATTAATTGTTAATTAATTATATATATATTAATATGATTTAATATATATATTAATTTAATTTAATTTTAATTTTAATTTTTAAATTAAATTAAATAATAACTCCCTTGCTATTCTGCAGGGGAGTGGATACGTGGGGGAAACCCCTTTCCTATTGATAAATTTCTCATTTTGGGAAATCGAGGGATCTGGCTCTTAGAAGAAAAAAATCACGCTCTCAAATTTCTCCCTTTCTCGATCAACTCTCTATTTTTGGGATCCCACAATCCCAATCCGATCGCCCTTGAGTCATAGCGAGGAAACCAAATTGGTGGTGTTTTTGGATCTTCAAAGGTAATTAATTCTCTCCCTACAATTTGTTGTTCTGTAATTTTAATTTGTTTTTCCTTATCCCATCTCAAAGACGAAAAGAGATAAATTGCTTCCGCATTTGGGATTCAATCCCTTCACGATAAGCATGAGAATTTAAAGGTATATGCGGCAGATATGTTAGCATAAATGTGAAGCATGGATAGAGATTAGACTAGACCCAAGGAAAAACTTTTGCCAAATCATCAAATTATTCATGCTATAACTTATAAAAAGTCTTCAAAAAATGGGAATTCCTTGTTTTTTTTGGCAGCCTAGAGTGGCAGCAAAAAAAAAAAAAAAAAAAAAAAAAAAATCAAACGAAAGACAAATGAAACAAATTGAAATTGAGAAATTTTTACTGACTAAAGGGGCACAAAGTATTTGCAACACAAAATATGGGGGGTCATTCAACAAGTATTACAAAAAAATACATCATCAATAGTAGAGAATGCAAATTTCATGTCATAATTTTTTTGAGACAGAAGGGAGAGAGACTCCCTTGAAGTGATCAAGTAGAAGTAGAAGCTGTTGCAGCAACATCTACATCCTAGGCTTGTCGAGATCTGAATCTGATTCCTCTTCTTGATCTGTGGAGAATGTTGGAAGAGGTGGCATGCATGTGTTTCTGAGCATCATCACACGATGTCAGGTTTTGTCCCTTTGATTGGTGTATTCTAATATTTTTGCTTCGTGCTTTTCCATCACACTGAGTTGGGCACATATTGGCTCCATCATTAAAGCCACAACCTCAGTACATTCTGCTACGAAATCATCTAAAGCAAAAGAAAAATAGTTAGTTGGGGGAGGGGTTACTAGTCTGCAGGGGTTGTTGGTGCCAGAGGAACTTGTTGGTTGGCATTGACGTGGGCTTCCACTCCTTGTTGAAATCAAAGCATGGTCGTCTAGTCGATGTCTACCTTTTAATTCAATACATCGTCCACTGCCACTAAAGGCACCTTGGCGCATATGCATAACTCTAAAATTAATCTTGGGAAGAGCAACTTCCCAACTCTTTTTTTTGCACATCCCCTTATTTCAACGTCAATTAGACCCCCAATGTCAAACTTTAGCCCGCACAGAATGCAGAACAACCACATAATCCTTTCTTTGGAGATGGAGGAATCATGGGTGGTTGGCAAGATTTTGTATTTCAGAAAATATAGCCGATAGGTAGCTTGAGGCATCACTAGTGAAGTTAGAAGTAAGACTCCTAACTTCGAAACTTGTCATTTTGCGACCTCATTCCCCACTTCTTTAAGGGCACTTCTTGTCGCAACATAATCACGAGGCAGAGCGGCCGATGTTCTTTCTATAGGTCCCTTTCGAGGGTAGAAGTTTGGAGTTTCCACCAATCATTCATAGGGTGTAATTGGTCAGCAATTTTTTTTGAGACCTAGTCTGCAAAACCAGAAAATAGGTTCGAGAGTCGATTGAGTATAGGGAAGGTGTTACCATCCTTACAACAATCGTAAAAAACAGTTGCCAAATTTTATTTTAAAATTATCAAATTATTTTATTGGTCCAAAGAACAATATTTCTTTGTGTTCTTTTGAATGTCTCAAGTTTGTTAATTCATATTTCAATAATAAAATATGACCTGATGATTATAAGTGACCCAAGGCCTTTACAAAGAGATTTGAAATTTATTTTAGTAAACATATTCATTTAAAGAAAATTTTACAAATCTATTTTTAAGGAAACAATTCTTTTCAAAATTATATTTAAGAAAAAATAATTAAAACTTTATTTTCATTCAAAAACAAGTTTTTAGAATTATGCAATTTTTTTTTTAATTTCAAAAGGATATTTCTTAAGAAATAATTTTTAAAAAAAAAATCATTTTAAATACTTAAATAAATTACTCTCATTTCCAAAAAGACTTTATCATTTTTCCCTAACTAAAAATCATTTTTTGAAAAAATGAGGTAAGAGATCCACGTTTTCTCACCTATTTCTTCAGACCATTGTGGAAGAGTTACCTTTAGAGGTGCTTTGTCATCATTGGAGGGTCATTAGAAAGTCGCGGGAGGGTCGTCAGAAAGTCATCAGGGATTCGCTAGAGGTCGAAAAAATTTACCCGAGGGTTGTCGAAAAGCCACCCAAGGTCGTCAAAAAGTTACTGGATGTCGTTGGAAAGTTTTTGGAGGCTGCCAGAAAGTTGTCAGAGGTCACTGGAAAGTCACCGAAAGATCATCGAGAAGTCGTCGGAAGTTGTCGAAAAGTCACTGAAGGGTCGTCGAGGGTTGCCAAACAGTCGTCGAAATTCGCGAAGGAGAGGAAAACAAAGATAGCTTGATCAGAAATTATTTCTAAACTAAAACTCTCTAGCCCTTTTCCTTCATTTTCACCTCTATTTATAGGGTCTGAGTGGAGCTAAAATTATAATTAAACTCAATCTAAAAAATGTTAATTTTAAAATTTTTTTATTTTAAACATCGAATTAATCTTAATCGAAAATCAATTTAAAATTTTGTTGCAATTTCCAAAATTTATTTTTTATACTTTTCAAAATCAAAGAAGTTTTCAAATTTTTATAAAAAATGTTATCAAAAGATTTAAAAACCGTTTTTGATATCTTTCAAATTTAAATTAATTTCACAAATTTAAAATGAAATTTAAATTCCAATTTGGAAAATTTGATTTATTTCAAATTTAAAAAACATGATTTGATTTTGAATTCAAATCATAAAAACGTGATTTTTTTACAAAATGATATTTCCTGAAAAGAATAAAAATGTTCGAATTGCAAATCAATGTTTTTTTCTAAACAAAAAAAAACTTTAATTTTCAAATTACAAATTTTATTGTTTTCCTTTTTTTTTCTTTTTCTTTTTATTAAAAATGAAATTGAGTCGGACCAATTACGGTGACTATAGTTTGCCTTCTTTTATATATCCTTGCAGAACTAAAAGGGTAGACAAAGGATAAAGACAAAGTATTGCGGGGGCGAAGATTTGTTTATTAAAGTGGGTTTCAGTCTCCAACAAAAATTGAATTTGGTTTTGATTATGTGAGTAAATGTGTTGGACTTAAGCTCACTATAAGCTTTGACCACAATATTGGACTGAGTTTGACTTAACCATAGGAGATAAAAGGATCAGACATGAACTTGAAATAAGCTTCGACCTCAATCTTGGATTCGACTTCGATTTGCTAGAAAAAGGATAAAAAAAAAGGTGAACCTGAACTTGAAATAAGCTTCAACCTCAATCTTTGAGTAGGTTAAATTTAATCGAAAAGAATGAAAAGAATCACAGCTGAATTTGACACAGGCTTCAACTTCAATCTTAGATTGAGTTCGATTTAACCAAAAAGAATAAAAAGAATCAGACCTGAATTTGAAATAGGCTTCGACTTCAATCTTGGATTGGGTTCAATTTAACTGAAAAGAATAAAAAGAATCAGACCTGAATTTGAAACAGGCTTCGAACACAATCTTGGATTGGGTTCGATTTAACCGAAAATGATAAAAATAATAAGACCTGAACTTGAAACAGGCTTCAACCTCAATCTTGGATTGGGTTCGATTTAATCGAAAAGGATAAAGGAATCAGACTTGAGCTTGAAACAGTCTTTAACCTCAATCTTGGATTGGGTTTGATTTAACTGAAGCGGATAAGAAGAATCGGACCTGAACTTGAAATAGGCTTTGACCTCAATCTCGAATTAGGTTCGATTTAACCGAAAAAGATAAAAAAGAATGGACCTGAACTTGAAACAGGCTTCGACCACAATCTCGGATTGGGTTTGATTTAATCGAAAAAGAAAAAAAGAATGGATCTAAACTTAAAACAGGCTTCAACCTCGATCTTGAATTGGGTTCGATTTAACCGAAAAAGATAAAAAAATAAACTTGAACTTGAAATAGGCTTTGACCTCTATCTCGGATTGGGTTTGCTTTAACTAAAAAAGATAAAAAGAACATACCTGAATTTAAAATAGGCTTCGGCCTCATTCTCAGATTGGGTTCGATTTAATCGAAAAAGATAAAATGAATAGACTTGAACTTCAAACAGACTTCAACTTCTCTCAGATTGGGTTCTATTTAACCGGAAAAGATACAAAGGATGGACCTAAACTTGAAACAGGCTTCTACCTCAATCTCAAATTAGGTTTGATTTAACAGATAGAGATAAAAAGGACGGACCTGAACTTAAAACAGACTTCAACCTCAATTGTAGATTGAGTTCACTTTAACTGAAAAAGATAAAATTCTCAAAAAAGTCTCTTAAAGTATTTTGTAGACAGTTTGGGGGTTCGTATGAATGAAAATGCATCAAATGTGACACACGACCTAATGACTTAAAGAGATTAATTCATATATCCAATATAAGCTAAAATCTTTATGTTGGAAGGAACGACTAAAAATACTTTTCACAAAATCATCGAATTTTTGAATTTCAATATAGTTCAACCATCGCATTTTATTTTTACATTTTTTTCACTTTATTTTGAAAGGTCACAAATAGAACCATGAAGGCACAAAACAAGCTTAAATCATTGAAAATAATCAGTATCTTTGACTTGATCTTGAATGATTTCTCCTAGTATGTATAGTGACACGTTTGCCCCAATTTAACTGACATTTCTCACATCTCATCATCAAAATTCTCCTTGCATATTAATGTTCTTTAACTTTGATGCATTTTTGTCTGACCTTTAGAAGAAGAATACTCATACGGTCACAGATAATATTTTTAGACATGATCCAAGTTGCCTGGGCTTGATAATTTACTGTCATCCACATTGGTCAAGATTAACGCTTCTCCAAAGAAAGTCTACTTCGCTGCAAATGGTCCCTCATGGTTTATTGTCTATTTGCGTTAGTGATCTTTTGAAATGGAAGGATTCTTTTTAGCACAGGTCTCTATTTTCGGTGGACTTTCCTATGGTCGATTTTGATCATTCTTTTCTGATAGAGTTAACCTCTACGCAATGATGTCAATATCTTGACTTCTAAAGAGTTGAGTGGCTAATAGTGATCCTAGGCCCATTTAGTCTCATAAAACTTTATTTCCATAAGAACTGTCAATGATGAGATTTCAATTTCAATTGGGAGAATGACCTTTACCCCATAGACTCATCAAAATGATGTTGTCCTTGTTGAAATACAAATTGATGTATGGTAGCCTTGTAAGGCAAATGTTATAGTCATCTTTTCCATGATCTTTTCGATGTTCTTGTTGGTGGCTTCAACTGCATGAGTCATTTTCTATTGGAAGTCTCATTGGGATGTTTGATCTTAAACTTCTCAAATCATTCTATTGTTCAAGTTCTTAGCACTATTAGAAAGTATGGTTCTGGGGATACCATAACAGAAAATGATCTCTCTTGATGAATCTAATCATGACTTCTTTCGTCACATCTCAGTAGAAGCCGCTTATTCCCAACTATGATCACTAGAATAAATCGATGTCCATTCGAAACCTTAGAATCAAACTTGTCTAGCCATCATATGTGTCCATGATTTCCACAAATTCTTTCTTCATAAACTTGTTAGCTTTGGTAACATCAATGCACCTTAGAAGTATCAAGTCATGTTTCTTTGGTAGAGCAACTCATTATTCAAGAAAACTTTTTATTGTCAGCTTTCTAAGGGGTGTGCTTACAATTTTTTTTGAAGCACTAAGTGGATACTCTCTATAACTGCTACTAGATGTCCTAAAACCAAGGTTTTTTATTTGGCTTTTGTTTGATATTCATGCAAGATCCTGAGATATGTCATTTTGATTGGTCAGGCTTCTTTATTGAGATCTACATTAAACATGACCACTAGGTGTAGCTACGGTGTCTTCCATCTAACTATTTTCCTTATGAAAACTTATGAGACAATTTCATTATTAGCTCTTTATAGGTTAATAGTTTAACATCCCAGATCTCTCCCCTTAACTAATGAATTAAGAGCAAAGATTCAGATTTTGAGTTTCTTGACCTTCATGCCGAGGACGACTTTACCCCGGTGTCATGGATGAAAACTGATAAACAAAGATTCAATTCTGGGAGATGCTAGTTTTGACAACGTATGCCTTCAGTGTTTCCTTTAACCCAACCAATGAATTTGATCCTAAAGGCATGAGGATGTACTGATGCATATGCATGGTGAATGTCATGGATGAAACATGCATGCATAAAAAATATTTTTTATGTAAATTTTTATTTTGATAAAAAATAATGATACGTAGTGGAATGTGAGACAAGATGCATTTTCATGTTTAGTAAAATGATCACTTTCGTTTACTCTCATCCTTCTCATAAGTCGATGTCAACACAAAATCAAATAAAAAAAGTTTTGTCATCATAGGAGGAAGCATACTTACTTTCTTTCATCTTTTTTTCTTTTTACATTTCATTTTTTCCTTTGCAATTTTTTGTTGCCTTTCCCCTCTTTCTCTCCTTTTTTTTTTTTTTTTTAAAATAAAGCCTTCACTTGACGGGGGATATATACATCAAACAATGATTACTCAACGATATATATATTAGGCTTGGTAGGTCCTTTTTGGAGGTATATCATATGCTAATTAGAGAACTATCAAAGGTAATTCATAACATTGAGCACCTTATTTAATTAAACTGCTTCATAACCTCAGCGTTATAATGGACAAGAGAGATTTTTGACTTAGAAACAAATAAAGAATAATAATCAATAACAAAGAAAACACAAAAATATCTTTTTCCAAGAAGAAGAGAATATGAATAAACATATGATTGAAAATCTCTTGAACAAAAAGAGACTAAATATTTTGAGTAAGAGATTGGAACATGTTCAAATGAATGACAAGCTAAAAGGACTCCATTTCTTAGGATAATAATATCCTAAGAATCAGTAGTAGATCCCCGAGAGTTGGTCCCCTATATCTCATTCTTTCTTTGAGTTAGCTCAAGATCTCTGATGGCAAATCTGCATCTTCAAATTATAGCTCTTTGATGGGAATGTGACACGCTGATCAACCTTTTGATCTTGAATGGGAAGGACCACCCAAAATGTGATCTTATCAATCGTAACTTTAACGTAGTCTTTCGTCTTAGTAAATGATTAAGCAATGATGTCTTTGCCCCAATTTAATAATTTGTAAAGGAGACCTTTAGTGCAATATCATGATTGCCCTTACCATATAATTTGGAACTTATTGTGGCCTAATACATTTTGCTTTTGTTTTTCTTCTTTTCTTTCTTTTTCCTTTTTCCTTTTTCCTTGTTTCTTTTTTTCTTTTTTTTTTCCTGTTTCTTTTTTTTTCCAAGTCGAACATACTTTTTACATGATAGGCAAAGTATGGTGTAATAGCAATATGCAAAGCGAATAATGTGTTGTTCTTTCTTTGCAACTTTGATTTTCATTTCATGTTGCTTCATCATCGATGCTCCTCTAGTACCATGATGAAGTTGTCCCTCAAGCAAAACTCATTAAAAGATTGAGACGTAAAGACTGTTTCTCAAGTTGAGAACTCTCCATTTCTCAAAACTATTATCCTCAGTCTTGGTGTCATTTTTATTCAAGCGAAATGAATAGATAATAGATTAAATTGAAACAAAAGATGAGATAAAAGTTTAGGGGTGAGTCAAATGGAATTTAAAATAGAGAAATATTCGAGAAACTACAAGTACTGAATTATGAAGTAGTAAATCATTAGAGATCAATGTGATTTTGTTACTCTCAAAGTTCTATGTGGGTAACTTTGGGTGAACAAATTTTAAATTTTCACCACAAAACTAGATGTGGAAGGCTTTGCAAAAGGTTTTCATGGTAGGGAGACAAATATAGAGATTCACCACAAAATTGTTATGGTAGGCTTGATAATGGGTTCTTTTGGTGAAATGTTGATGGTTTACCACAAAATTGCACGTGGTAGGCTAGGGTCAAGGTTTTTAGTGGGTGAGTAATTTTGGAATCTCACCTCTAGTAAAATCATTAAAACCTTGTTTAGCACATGATAGGAAGTATGAGAATGGAAATGCAAGATCTTTTAAATCAATAGATTTAGCCTCAGAACAAGGCTTGACAAGAGATACTTTTCAAAGTAGGTAGTGAAACGATTGAGACTTGATAATTTTTCTTTATCCCTACTGAAGATATTGAAGGCATTTATGTTCCTTCTTTTCTTTTTCTTTCTTTTTCCTTTCTAAAACACATTTCCTCCAAATGGCGACTTACCATAATTTGTCGATGACTTTGCGATGGCTTTGATTAACAAGGGCGATTAGAGTAAATGTACAAAAGCCTTGAATCTCGAAAATTCTTTGAAGTATGTAAAGAAACATGTAACTCTATTTTGATTTTTTAGTTTCCAAAGAAAAAAAAATATTTTTGTTTTAAAGAACAAAATGATGGTATGAAGGATGCATAGTTGCATGAATGATAAAGCAAAATAACTCAATTTCTACATATTCACATTCTTCTTAGAAAGTATTCATCAAAGTCATAGTTTGACGATATTTCATTGCCCATTTTGAGAGAAGAGCCCTTCCAAAGTCTCGAAGATAATTCAAAGTAAAATAGACTTGAATTTATTGATAATGCCAAAGATCAACATCAATTTTCATAGCTTTGTACAATAGAATATTTTTTTAATATAAGCTCTTGATTCTAGTGATTGACATTTGAAATCTTTCCCTTCAAAACTTTCGCCATCCTGCATTCATTAGAACTTGCACACGATGCTTCAATGTAATACAATTCTCAGTAGAACAAAAAACTTAGTGTCTTCCTATCTACGCTCTTAAAGGGGTGAATTTATTTAAAATATAACTCTAAATGAAGACAAGTCATGCTCAAATATAAGCAATAGTACAAGTAATACTGGAGTATTCCAGGATATCGATCCATAGGGACTTCAACAAGATTAGACTTGACTCTAACAATTATACTAACTCTTTCCAACCAAAAAGGTATTTATGAGATGTATTGTTGTTGCTTAGAGAAAAAGGAAAGATAATCGATTGGGTAGAATGAAGGGGTCGAACCAAACATGCAAAGGTATGTTAAACACAAAAGTTATGAGAGGGTAGTTAATGACTTTTATACATGCAAAGCAACACAATGCTACAACTTTTTCTGGGGAAAGTGACTCTCTACTGTAAATCGGGTATCTCTGTATAGTCACTCTTTCGAGCACCCTATACTCTCGATTACATCTATTTTTTGTCTAAACTCAGGTATAAGCATGAAGAACAGATTCCTCTTGACTTTACTTCAACACTATGTCTAGTGCATCTACGGGAAAGGCAAATAAGCTCTCTCACTATTGTATTCCTTGAATGAAGTTGACTAATCATATACCGGTCAGCCTATGAGTAGCTAGTACTTTATCTTCAGTGGCCAAATGGAAAGAAAGTATATAGAAATAAAGGCAATTTAAAGAAACAGAAGAAATATTCTTATTCACCACAAGAAAGTTATAGCAATGTTATCCGAGCATGAATGCGGACATCAACTACCCAAGGTGGTTATTTAGTTATTATTCATCCTGATATGCAATACAAGCATTAATTAAACAAAGCAGTAACTAAAAATTCAACAAATACAGAAACAAAGACAACTAGATTGTAAAGAGAGGCTGCACAAGAACGATTAAGAGGTGTAGAAAGCGCTTCTCAACTGGTTTCTCCTCAGGTCGCAGTAACCCCTTCGTCGAGAGAATTTCTTTCCTCATCTGAGCTCATTCTTTGTTGGTGGATTTCCTTAGTAATGTGTGTTCCAAGCCTTAAATAATAGATGTGAAATGTCTAGAGTGCCCTTCTATAGTCTCACATGTAAAGAGAAGGTGAATCGCACCTCATTTAGACTTCACACGTACCTCACAAAGTCTAAGATCCGTACACTGAAGGATTCTGAGGAATATTCTGTATGTCGTAATGCTGGAGCATTGCACTTGAGAGAATGCTACCGCATGGTGTCGCTTCTTTCACTTGTATTAGAATTTCTTCATTCTCTACGAACTATCATAATTCCAAAGCCACAATTCAATAGCATTTATACAACTCAATAAGCATATGTTTAAAGAAGGTAACTTGAGAGCAATAAAGTATTCAAAGCTTACATCATGCTTTTCTTAACCTAATGTGACCAAATACACATGCCAAAGACTCAATTTGGAGTCTCTTTTGGAGAGTTATCACACTTCCAAGCTTGAATCTTTACTTGTCCTCAAGCAAAACAAACAAACAGACAATAAAAACAATTGCCAGCTGTGTAGACCTTGGCTTGTAACCACTGCGATTGTGTAAGGACAATTTTCTCAGCTCTCTTCACTGCCCCATCGCTCCACTACCTGGCCACTTTAGTAACTTATCCCCCAGTTAACTTTTTCTAAAGACTCCCAACTAGTTCCTAGGCGGTACTCTACTTTGTTCTTTTCAAGTTATCAATGCTCTCATTGATGACTAAGTGGGAGAAGGAAAATTCAGGGTATGGAGGGTACATAATTAGCAATGGGAGAAGGTGAAGAGAAGTCACAAATTAAAGTAGAATACTATAAGTGGGGCCCTCTTAGTGAAGTGACTATCAAAGAAAGGCAAGGAGAAAAGTACAGCTACAATTAATTGGGCACACTCAAAGGAAGTGACCTAGCGAATAACTCCTAAAGTCGACTAGGTGTGGGCATAATTAAGGTGGTAGAAAGAAATGTCATCCTTGAAACTATCCCAAAACACACAAATCCTTGCCAAAATATACAACAACTGGGATCACTGACTAGGCATGTAGATTATCACAGGCATCAACATATTACACACTTTTTTTTAGAGAGAGAGAGGGAGCTGAACATAAACGAAAACAAAAGGGACAAAAAAAATATAACACAAATAGGTAGTGACGAACACTATTGTACTTGAAACTAGGAAAGATTACGACAAGCAAAGCTGGCGCACATTGCCAGGTTTGAGACAAAATATGATTGCAGCAAAGAAAAAGAAACTATGTAAGCATGATTGAAAGATAAATTGAAAGAGAAGCTTCCTTGAAGTGTCTAGTGGTCCTCTGCTTCAGACTCCTCCCCATTCTTGCTTTTTTGAGGGGAAGAGTGACAATAACAGTGACATGTGTGCATTCTTCAGCTGAAAGGCGTAGTGCCACACTTGATCCTGCTTTATCATATATTTTAGTATGCGCTTCTGCTGCTTTGCTATTTTCTTAACCTCGCCGTAGAGTGGCTCTAGGTTTGTAGCAAAAACTTCAATGCATGCAGCGACAAAATTGTCCGGGTTCATTGATTGTGTAGGAGCGACGTCTAATGAGTTCTTGGGTACTGGTTGAGTTTCTCTTGCAGAAGTATAGGCATCCACTTCTCTCTAAATTCAGATGATCATTTGCTAATTAATTTTGACATTTTCAGAAAGTAGATCATCTCAATCCTCCAGAGGAACATTTGCTTGGAGACATAAATCAGAGATGAGTTAAGGGAAGAATTGCTTTCCTGCCAACTTGCACACACAACTTTTGATCTCGACCTCTATTAATTTTCTAATGTCAAATTTAATTCCTCGGAGAATGGCATAAACAAGCATAATTCAATCACGGGACAGTGAGGAGTCATGGGTAGTTGGCATAATACGATTCTTCTGAAAATACTACCAAAAAGCCACTTGGGGTGTCAGGATTGAAGGGAGAAGAGAGTGCACACCCAGTTTTGAGATTTTCCATTTAGGAAAATCTATGCCAACTATTGCCAAAGCATCCAAATCCTTTGTTTCTAGAGCAGTAGATAGGCGGTTGCCTTCTGGGTTTTCTAGTGGAGTAAAGCCGTAGAAACTATTGATCACTTTGGTAGAGAACTTTACCTTCTTACCTTGAACCAACGTAAATGTTTGCCCCTTCGAAGTGATGTTGGCATAAAATTCTCGCAATAGCTGGGCAAACTCATACTGTAGTTGACCACTGAAATTCTCCTAGTGGTTAATCTGGATGATTTCTCTAAGGTATGCAGGAGCTTCAAAGTTAGCTGGTAATATTCCCTTTTCAATGAGAAATCCCTTGCTTTTTAGTGCTTTCGCTTTTTTCTCAGCAACATGGTTGATGTATCCAGTGAATTGATTGTCTTTTCCCTTTCAATTTGCTTCCCTTTGTCTTTCTCTTGAACTTTGCTCACCTTTTCTTTGTTTCACTTTTCTCTTCTTTAAAGCGGATAAAGGTACTTTAGCTTCTGACAATGGGGTTGATGATGTTGTAGCTTCACTACGCTTCCTCGTATTTTTCTTCTTAGGTGTTGAGACATCTTTGTGTTGGGTGGTAGGTTCAGGTTGTAGTTCTAGCTCTGGTTCTTCATAGCAGTCGTTGAAAGGTTTTGTATCGCCTGCACTGTAAGGTGGCGCTTCCTCCGGCATAACCTCCTCTCTTATAGGTTCTGTTTCTAGGTTTTCAGTAGGTACCTCAGATGGCGCTACTGTCACAGGCTCCGAAGTTACAGGATCTGCCTCAGATGGCATAATAGAAAGTGTAGGGAGAGGGGTACTAACCTGTGAACGCGAATCCTCATTGGTGATGTGAATGGCTGTGGGTCTAGGCAACATGCTTATGTTTTATTTGAAATGTCTCTTTTTCGATTGTACCTCTGCCTCTTGTTCTTTTCTGAAAAATCTAGCATAAGGACTTTACTCTCTTATCTGGCTGAAATCCTCCTTCTGCTCGTTTTCATTTAGTCTGGACAGGTGATCTTCAACTTGATTTTCTACACCTTTTCTATATATTACTTCTAAATTAAACTCCTAAAGAAGTAGTATCCATCTGATTAAGCATGGTTTCACATTTCATTTTACCATTAAATGTCTTATTGCTACGTGTTCTGTATACACAAAAACTTTAGTTCCTATTAGGTATGATCTGAACTTATCGAAAAATGAATACTACTGCAAACATTTTTTTTTTTGTTGTTGTATAATTACACTGTGCCTTAGTTAATGTCTTGCTAGCATAATAGATTGGATGATTCACTTTCTCCTGCTTTTGTCCTAGCATTGCATCAATGGCCCAGTCACTGGCATCACACATCAATTCGAATGGCTTTTCCCAGTCCGGTCCAATGATGATTGCTGCTATAACTAGTTCATGCTTCAACATTTAGAACGCCTTTTCACACTTTTAGTGAACTCAAACTTTCTACTTTGCTCTAGCAATAAACATATTGATTTTGCAATCTTCGAAAAGTTCATGTTGAATCTTCTATAAAACCTAGCATGGCCTAAAAAACTGCGAACTTGCTTAGCTGTAGATGGGGAAATGAGCTTATCAATGATATCCACCTTAGCTCGATCCACTTCTATTCCTGCCCTGGAAAATTTATGTCCTAGGACAATTCTTTCTTGCACCATGAAATGAAACTTCTCCTATTTAAGGATTAAATTGCTTTCCTCACATCTTTCTAAGACCATCTCTCAATTTTGCAAGCATTTCTTAAAGGATTTACCAAAAGCTGAAAAATCATCCATGAAAACTTTAACTGTTTCTTCGATCGTATTTGAAAAAGTTGCCATCAGCAACATTGGAATGTTTCTGACACATTGCAAAGACCAAATGGCATCATGTAGAAAGCAAATGTTCTATATGGGCATGTAAATGTTGTCTTCTTCTGGTCCTTAGGGGAAATCACTATCTGATTATATCTAGGGTATCCATCCAAAAAATAGTAATAATCTTGCCTTGCCAGATGAACTAACATCTGATCTATAGATGGAAGGGGGAAATGGTCCTTTTTAGTTACTGTCGCGTGTGTGTAAGTCAATGATAAAATCACATAAGCAATGTGCAAGTGTACACAGTCTGCAACAAGTGATAAGTATTTATATTGTCTCTACATGGATTAGTGGTAGATTTTGAACTATCTGACTTAACGTTTTAGTGGATTCAAAGTAAAACAAAAGATAATTATTTTATGAACTTTTATAACTAATGCTGAATCAAATTAAATGATCGAAGGAAAGTAAAGCTTAGCAATTGTAATGATAAGAATGAATGAGTTTGGATTAAGGTAACATGACGTTTACCTAAAGCATAATACTGAAGCAAAAGAATTGCAGGATCGAATCAAACAACAATAGTCTCGAAATCCTTCCAATTCTCCCAATTATGTTAGGTTAATTTTCATAAACCTATATGAGTTAAACCTGTTGTTTTTGTGCATTAGGTGAGTGATTATCCCTAACCTCCTCACTTAGCTAGCAACTAACCTCAGCTCGAGGCTAATGTGTTTTAAAAGTAATCTACTCATATTTTCTCTTGAAACATAGAGAAGCTATTTAGGTGTGTTGGCCAGGAAAACATAAACATTAACAATATCACACACTTCTAAACCAATTCAATTCGAGAAGCTTTTACTTCGAAACTAAATAAGTTCAACAATATCTCCCTTACTCCTCACCCAAAAGGTGATTAGTTCATGCTAGAATAAATACAAGGTACCAGCACACAAACGAAAGTAGTAAACTAGTTCATAATGAAAAAAAACTATAAAGAATTGCAGAAATCAGTTGCTCCAAGAAAACTGTTGCAAGAATCGCTTCTTCTACTTCAGCCGTTAATAGAGTTTTTGCCTTCTACTTTATGGGAATTCAAAATGAACCAACAATAAAAGAAAAAACCTTGAACTAAAAGCTCTCCAAAATCCAAAAATTTAAAACTAAGATCCTTCTCTTTGATGGCCACTTCTTCTTTTTATATGCTTTCCATATTGATTAAGAGACCTATTAGGTTAAATCGCCCATGTGGCACGCATCTAATGGTCGATTAATTCCGTAAAAGATAATTTGCTTCCATATTTCAAGTTTCCATTATCTTCAAGCGGATTTTATCTATCCGTTTTGTTCTAGAATTGCTCTCTCAATCATTTTGCTAAACTAATCCCCCATCAATTATCTACTCAACAAAATTCCTAGAATTAGTAGTAATAAGGCACAATTCCCCTCAATTCTATTCCAATGCTATCATAAATAGATTGATGCAACAATATGAAAGTTCTCAAAAGTCTTATATGGTAAACAAAGGTAAATCAAGCAGTTATTTGATAAACCAAAGGGAATTTTTTCCAAGAATGAGATAAAATTTAGCTAAAGACTCCTAATAACTCTCTTTTGGAGAGTTATCAATTACCTTATTAAGCTTTCGGTAGTCCATACATACTTTCCACCCTGATATGGTTCTTGTTGACATCACTACATTTTGTCCATTTGTGATAATGGTAGTTTCATCGTTCTTTGGAACACACAATATCAGACTCACCCAATTGCTATTTGCGATCGGATTGATGATCCCCGCATCAAACCATTTAATTATCTCTTTCTTTACAACTTCCTTCATCATGGGGTTGAGGCGGCACTAGGCGTCCACACATCTTTTTACCTCGTCTCGCAAACATAGTCTGTGCATATACACCGTAGGACTAATACCTAGAATGTTAGCTAATGTCCATCCAATAGCCTTGTGGTGTTTCTGTAGTACTTGCAATAAAGATAACTCATAATCAGTGTGTAGTGCTGATGAAATAATGATAGGAAGCTTATTTGAGATTAGAACGTAAGGGTTTCTTCTCTAGTATTGGAGTTTCTTCGAATGAAGGCTTCATTCGACAACTCTTTCTTTTGGATAAGTCAAGAACTTATGCCTCTCGTCAACTGTAGCACCGATGCTGCATAACTACTCCATTTCTTCATGCATTCTGCCTTCAGTTTCATCCTCAACTTCCTGTATCAGACATAGTGTAGAGAAACATCCTTCCTGCAGTGCTGAACACTCTTCAATATCATCTTGATACTTAAAGGCATTAAAGACATTAAAAGTAACTTTCTGATTATTAACTCTCATTGTTAATATGCCTTTCTGCACATCAATTAGTGTTCGTCCAGTAGCTAGAAAGGGCACTACATTCATCGGTCAGTGCCACTATTTCAAACTGTCCTAGTCTTTTTTTTTTTTTGTCAGAATGTCTTTCAAGAATTTGACATAACTGAGCATTTATTCAAGAGCTTCCATTAACAAGATGTTAATATGCAGTTTTTTTAATACATCTAAAAACTTGAGAAAATGCATTTCATCATTTCTCTTTCTTAATCACTGTGGAAAGGGTGGTGGTGGTGGGAGAACTTCAGGTAGTTCTTTTGCTTCTGTGTGTTCTGTTGCTGCAACATTACTACTGATTTTCTTAATATTTTCTTCTGCATTCTCAACTATAACCTCTTCTTTTCCTTCTGTTCATACTATTTGGTCACCATTTTGTTCCTTCAGTTTTGATGCTAACCTTTCATCTTTCTACTTAAGTTATTTTCCACTTCTTAGAGTTATGGGCTTGCAGTGCTCGTTCCCTATATTCTTTGGAAATTCCATGGAACTTAGGAGTGTTCCAGCTAGTCTACTACGAAATTCAATTGCCAACTATCCAATTTGCACTTCTAAATTCTTCAATGTTGCTACTTGGCTCTACATTAAAGTATCATTCCTCGTGATGTATTCCTTCATAAAACTTTCCAGACTGCTTGGTTGCTAACTTTGCTGCGTAGGTTGCACTCTAGTTCTCGCATAATTCTGTTGTGCTGTCGAAGTCATAAAGCGTGGTGAAAATTGTGGTCACATTGCTGGCACATTGCTGCTACTAGCCTGTTGTTGTCCACCCTAAGAAAAATTTGAGTGTTGCCTCCAACCTGGATTGCATGTATTTGAGTATGGATTGTTTCGACCTTGATTGCCTTGTCCAACATAATATAATGTGCTTCTCCAGAGAAGACATAGTGACATCTACAACTTCTTGTACTGTCTTGATTGGTTGAGCAGTGTTATGTTCTTGATTGGTTGACCATTAATGCTACTTGTGCACTCAAAGCTGTAATTGCATCCATCTCTATGTTTCTTTCTATCCCTTTACGCCGAGCATTTTCCCTATGATTAGCCATTGAGAATTATTGCCAGAGATCCTTTCTAGAATATCGTACACTTCGTTATAAGTTTTTTCTTTCTGTAGGAGAGCTCCATTATCTTATGCATTTAAGACTGAAGAAAATTAGGATTTACTCCATGATTAAAATGCTCAATGTTTACACAACTTAGTAAGCTGTGGTGGGGACATTTTTTAAATAACGTTTCGTAACGTTCCCACGCTTTATCCACTGACTCATTTTCTTGTTGGTGAAAGGTTCACTATGTCTCCCCAAAGTACTGCATTTTTAGTGGGGGGAAATATTTGAGTATAAATTTTTCAATGAGATTCGTGCAAGAAGTTATCGATTCTAGTGGCAAGGAGTTTAACCAAACTTTGGCACTATCCCTCAGAGAATATGAGAATAATGTTAACCTTAACATTTCCTCAGTGACACTTGGGATTCTGAACTTCACTTTGGCACTATTGTAGATGCGAGTGGGGGTTATTCAACTTGGTTCTTCTAAACTATACATTCATTTGCAGCATTTAAAACATAAATGGCTTAAGTTCGAATGCTGGAGCACCATTCAGTCTTGTTACAATGACATGATTAAAGTCATTAAAACCTAGAGCTGCGTACTTCATTATCGCCCTATCACGATCATTTGCCAGTAACACTGGGTTATGCTGATCCATTTGCTGCTACTGCAGTATCCTTCCTCTGTCTGCTGTAACTTGTGTAGGAATTTGTGCATTATGCATTGGTTCATTTAAAATTGGAATGTCCTAATTTTCCATAATTTCTTGAGCAGCACCAAATCCTTGAGCTCGTTTAGCTACTCTTCTTCTTTGATTTAAGGTTCTCACTATCTCTAAATCAATAATATACTCTGCACCGTCCTCGTTCATGCACTAAGACTATTCAGAAAAAAAGATAGATCAAACTAAGGAAAGATAGAGTAGTAACAACACTAATAATGCTTTTTGATGGAAAAGAAAATCACAAAAAGAATATAACCAAATCTGAATCACATAAAGAATAGTCCCCAGCAACACCACGCGAAAAACTTGGTGTCTTCCTTTATACGCTCTTAAAGGGGTGCTTTTATATCAAATATAACTCTAAATGAAGACAAGTCATGGTCAAGTATAAGTAATCGTACAAGTAATATTGGAGTATTCTAGGATATCGATCCACGGGGACATTCAACGGGATTAGACTTGACATTAACAATTATACTAACTCTTTCCAATTAGAAAAGTATTTACAAGATGTAGTTCAAAGAAACAGGGAAAGAGATAATCGATTGGGTAGAATGAAGAGGTTGAGGCAAACATGAAACGGTGTGTTAAAAATGGAAGTTACGAAAGGGTAGTTAATGACTTTTATACATGCAAAGCGACACAATGCTACAACTTTTCTGGGGAAAGTGACTCTGTACTGTAAACTGGGTATCTCTGTATAGTCACTCTTTCGAGGACCCTATGCTCCAGGTTACACTCGTATTATGTCTAAACTCAAGTATAAGCATGAAAAAAATGGTTTCCTCTTGGCTTTACAACTTCAACACTTTGTCTAGTGCATCTACGGGAAAAGCTAATAAGCTCTTTCATTGTTGTATTCCTTGAATGAAGTCAACTGAGCATATACTTGTAAGCATATGACTAGCTAGTATTTTACCTTCGGTGGCCAAATGAGAAGAAATTATATAGAAATAAAGGCAATTCAAAGTAATTGAAGAAACATTCTCATTCACCACAAGAAAACTATAGCAATGTTATCCGAGCATAAATACAGTCATTAACTTCCCAAGGTGGGTATTCAACTACTATTCTTCCTGAAAGGTAATACAAGCATTAATTCAAAAAAGCACTAAATTGAAATTCAATAAATGCCGAAACAATGACAACTAGAACGTAAAGAGAGGTTGTGGAAGAAGGATTAAGAGGCATAGAAAGCGCTTCTCATCTAGTTTCTCCTTAGGTCATAGGAACTCCTCTGTGGAGAGAATTCCTTTCTTTATCTGGACTCGTTCTTTGTAGGTGGCTTACCTTAGAAATGTGGGTCCCATGCCTTAAATAACAAATGTGAAATGACCTAGAGTGCCTTTCTTGAGTCCCACGTGTAGAGAGGAGGTGAATCACTCTTCATTTAGATGTCACACGTACCTCACAAGGTCTGAAATCTGTACACTTGAGGATTCTGATATATATTATGTATGTTGTAATACTGGAGCATTGCACTTGCGAGAATGCTACTGCTTGGTGTTGCTTCTTTCACTTGTATTAGAATTTCTTCATTCTCTAGGAACTGTCATAATTCCAAATGCACAATTCAATAGCACTCTACAACTCAATAAGCATACATTTCAGGAAGGTAAGTTGACAGTAATAGAGTATTCGAAGCTTACATAATGCTTTTCTTCAACTAATGTGATCAAATACACATGCCAAAGACTCAATTTGGAGTTATAATAACCCTCTTTTGGAGAGTTATCAATGACCCACAACTCCACCATGATAATCATAATGAGCATTAGGATCATACCACTTTGGGTATGGAAGTTGTACTTGTTTTGTGGGCATACGCACCAAAAAGTTGTCTTTGAGTACGTGAGGTGACAACTTGGTATATGTGATTGGTATCGAATCGAAGTTCACTCGCTTCGGCTGCCTCTTGTTATCATAATTGCAAGCGGAAGTCAACTTTGCAGTTGTGCATTATACTGGAGAACAAATGGCTAATCATGGTTAATTTTAGAAGGCATGAATCTTTGTTCATGTCCTAATTTATATTCACATCTTTGCCTAGGGTGGAAAATATTGCTTGGACTTCATGCTCTTCCTTACGAATAGAGTCTTCTTTATCTCTAATTGATAGTTCAAATGTATTATCTGTTATTTTGTCAAGTTGAATCCCATATTCTATTCTTTCTCCCTCATGATGTCTGAAAAATTTGTTGATGCATTTCCTATCATTCGATCATAGTATGTAGATTCAAGAGTATCGAGAAACCGAGTTGTCAATTCTTTATTAGATAAAGGTGTTTGTACTTGTGCAACCGTGTCTCTCTACCTTTGAGCATACTCTTTAAAGAACCCTGTCTTCTTTTTCTCCATTTGCTGCAAGTCTAACCGATCAAGAGTCATATCTATATTATATTTGTATTGCTTTAGAACGGAATCGAGGTCTTCGAAGAATATATGTGTGTACTATCTAATTGCATATACCAACGAGGAGCTGGTTCAATTAAACTATTTTGGAAGTAGTGTATAAGTAGCTTGTCATTTTGAGCATGTGTTGACATCTTTCTACAATACATGATGAGATGACTTTTGAGACAAGATGTCCCATTGTACTTTCCAAACTTAAATACTTTAAATTTTGGCGGAACAACTACATTCGACATAAGCCATAATTGTGTGGGATTAATATTGCCAAAGATGCTAGTTCCTTCAACTGCCTTCAATCTTTCTTCAAACATTTCAACTTTTTCATCAGTGACAATTTTTCCACCTCTTCTTGTTAATGCTCTTATAACTATAGAATCATCAAGATTGGGAAGTAGGATATCGATTTTTCAGAGACTATTTGCTGGGAGTTTTTGGCCTCCTTTGAAATATGGAAATGGGTATTGCCACGTTAAAGGATCATTTGATGAGCGTCGTTGGGTGAAATCTCGAAGAGGTTTGCCAGATTCGGATGAATGAGATGAGTTATCATCAGGGTTGCCACCTAGGTTGGTAGATTGAGAAACATCTGTCACTGTTTCACCCCTTCTCTAATGTAACAAGAATTTTTGCTGCTTGTTCCTGAAATTCCTCATATTTCTGATTTGCCCTCTCTTGATCAAGATTATGTTCCTCCAAGACTTTTTCTCTATATCTTCTAAGAATAATGAACATGTGGTCATTGCGTTATTTTCCTTTAAATGAATGGATAAATGAATGAATGTAATTTTTTTTTTAAAAAAAAATGCAAGCTAATGACATGACAAGGAGTGCAATGAAAAAAATTTCAACCCTTTTTTTATCCAGAAATAGTAATTGACATGCATGAGATATATCATGTAATGAATGAATAATGATATGACATGTGAGATGGACCGATGATGCATAAACAAAAATATTTTAATTTTTAATTTTTATTTTTTTATAAAAAAAAGTAACAATATAATATACAAACACACATTGCCCCAAGTGACATTGTAAAGCATGTTTGAACTCAAATCTTAAGCAATTATTTGTAAGAGTTCTAGAATGCACCTAGATGTAATTTTGGACCCTAATGTACCTTAGAGGAGAAAATATCGCCTAACCAGAATTTTATGCATTTGATTAGAGCTAAGGTCTTAGGATTTCTAAATGAGATAAACTCTTATGTTATGAAAATAATAAAAGAGTCAAGATTTTTCGTGTGCCTACACGGGGACATAATGCCCTTGAAGATCGACATTACTCCATGTAAATAAATTTCTCTAAATGATGATACACATGAATTTGAAAGTGGACATCAATAGACTTTTTGCTAAAAAAAAAGATTTTTTTTTTAATTTAAGAACAATAAATTAAAAAAAAAACTTTTCACTTTTTTTTTTTTTAAGAAAATGAACCCTTTTCCTAGATGAAATACGCTAATGAAATATAGGAGAAAGAGAAGGAAAAGATTAAAAGTAGTAGTAATAATAATAATAATAATAAATCTAAGCTTATGGTCAAAGGCCCCAAATTAATTCTATTATGAGAATAACAATTGAATTAATTTAAGTGAAGATTTTTTGTGTGCCTACATGGGAGCATTCATATCCCCTCGAAGTTCGACATTATTTCATCCTCATAGAAATAGCTCAGGTACAGAGCTATGATAGTATGTGAAATGCTTGAATATATACAAAGAATACAATAAAACACACAAAAAGAAAAAAATGTTGTGTGGGTAATTTTTTGATTCCTAAGGTCATAGGCGGCCAAATTAATTCCTATGTTAAGAATAACAATTGAATCAACTTAGGTGAAGATTTTTCGTGCGCCTACACAGGGGCATTCATATCCCTTCGAAGGTGGATAGTACTGTATCCTCGATTCTAATCTTAAAAGAAAGCTCGAGTGTAGATATCTGATTGTGGGTGGAAAGCATGATGATATTCAAAAGTGAGTAATTAAAGAAATATGACGAAATATTTATAACATATTAAATAAAATACATGGACCAAACAAAAAATAATAAAAAAATAATAATGGAAAAATAAAATTTTAATGGCTTGACTCCCTAAGGTCTCCAATGAAGTCGTCAAGTTGTCGCAACATCATCGTGACGCGGAGAGGCCAACGTTCTCTCTAAGGGTCTCTTTCGAGGATAGAAGTTTGAAGTCGCCACCAACCATCCATAGGGTGTGATAGGTCACTCATTTTTTAAAGAAAAACTTGTCTACAAAACTAGAAAATAGGTTCGAGACTCGATTGAGTGTAGGGAAGGTGTTAGCACTACACCTACCCACCCATAAAAAACAGAGAACAAATTTTGTTTTAAAATTATCCAATTATTTTATTTATCCAAAGAAAAATATTATTTTTTGTGTTATTTTGAATGTCCCAAGTTTGTTAATTCATATTTCACTAATGATTAAGAGTGGCGGAAGGCTATTAGAAAAAGATTTGAAATTTATTTTACTAAATCCCAATATTTTATTTTACTAGACAAATTCATTTTAAGAAAATTTTAGAAATCCATTTTTTAGGAAATAATTCTTTTCAAAATTCTTTTTAAGAAAAAATCACTAAACTTTATGTTCATTCAAAAACAAGTTTTAAAGAATTATGCAATTTTAAAAAAATTTTAAAAGAATATTGCTTAAGAAATAATTTTTAAAAAAGTCATTTTAAATACTGAAATAAATTATTTCATTTCCAAAAAGACTTTCTTATTTTTTTTAAACTAAAAATCATTTTCTAAAAAAATGAGGTAAGAGACCCACCTTTTCTCACCTGTTTCTCTACACCATTGTGAAAGAGTCACCTTTAGAAATTCTTTGTCTTCATTGGAGGATCGTCAAAAAGTCATTGGAAGGTTGTTGGAGATTCATCGAAGGTTGTAGAAAATTTATCGGAGGATCGTCAGAGGACAACGAAAAGTTGCTGGAGGTCACCGAAAAGTCACTAGATGGTCATTCGAAAACCACAAGAAGTCGTTGAAAAGTCACTGGAAGTCGAAGGAAAGTTACCAGATGTCGCTGGAAAGTCTTCAAAAAGTTGTCGGAGGTCACCGAAGGAATGCCAGAGGTAGCTAGAAAGTCGTCACACGCTGTTGGAAAATCACTGGAGGGTCATCGGAAAGTTGTCGGAAGTCGTCTGAAAGTCACCGGATTATCATCAAAGGTTGCTAGAGGGTCATCGGAGTTTATGAAGTAAAGAAAAACAAAGATAGCTCGATCAGAAATTATTTCCAAAATAAAACTCCCTGCCCCTTTTCATTGACTTTCACCTCTATTTATAGGGTCCGGCTAAATTTAAAATTATAATAAACTCAATTTAAAAAATATTAATTTTAAAATTTTTTTATCTTAAAAACTGAATTAATCTTAACAGAAAATCCATTTAACAAACTTTTGTGATTTCCAAAATTCAGTTTTTATACTTTTCAAAATCAAAGCAATTTTTTATTATTATTTTTAAAATGTTATCAAAAGATTTTAAAAATCATTTTCGATATCCTTCAAAATCTAATATAATTTAACAACTTTTAAATCAAATTTAAATCTCGATTTTGAAAATCATATTTATTTCAAATTTAAAAAACATGATTTGATTTTGAATTCACATCATAAAAACGTGATTTCTTAAAACAACGATTTTTCACTAAAAAAATAAAAATATTCGAATTGCAAATCAATATTTTTTTAAAACCCAAATAAACTTTAATTTTCAAATTTCAAATTCCAACATTTTCCTTTGTCTTTTATTTTTTTATTTTTTACTTTCATTATAAACGAAATTGAGCCAGACCAATTACATTATCTACACTTCTCACTCCTCTTCAGTTAGGTTAGTAAAGAGGTGGTTGCACTTTGTATTCTCAGTTGGGGTGACCCCATAGATGTTGTTGATCACTACGATATTAATATGGATTTTCTTTACTCGTACAGTGGTGTATGTCTTATCCACACTAGTGATGTTTGCATAAAACTCTCTTACTAACTTCACAAATTCTTGTTCAGGTGTGCTGCAAAATTGCTCGTCTGCAGGGGTTGTTGGTGCTAGAGGAAATTGTTCGTTGGGATTGGCATGGGCTTCCACTCCTCATTGAAATCAAAGGATGGTCATCTAGTCGATCTCTACCTTCTAAGTCAGTACATCATCCGCCACCAAAAGCACCTTGGCCCGTAGGCATAACTCTAAAATTAATCTTGGGAAGAAAAGCTTCCCAACTATCTTTCTTGCACATCTGCTGATTTGAACCTCAATCGAATCCCCAATGTCAACATTTAGTTCGCGCAGAATGCAGAACAACAACATAATTCTCTCTAGAGATGAAGGAATCATGGGTGGTTGGCGAGATTTTGTTTTTCAGAAAATACAGCCATAAGGCGGCTTGAGGCATCACTATTGAAGGTAGAAGTGAGAAGACTCTTAACTTCGAAACTTGCCAGTCTGCTGCCTCATTCCCCACTTCTTCAAGGGCACTCCTCATCTCCTCTTGAGTTGGGTTTGAAGAGAGGTGGTTGCGCTTTTTATTCTCAGTTGGGGTGAACCTATAAATGTTATTGATCACTACTGCATTGAAATGGATTTGCTTTCCTTGTACTGTGGTGTACGTCTTATCCACATTGGTAATGTTTGCATAAAACGCTCTTACTAACTACACAAATTTTTGTTCAGGTCTGCTGCATAATTGCTCCCACCCATTGAGTATGATTATCTCTCCAATGTACGGAGGGATGTGAAAACTTGCAAGAAGAGACCTTTCTCTACAAGAAAGCCTCTGTTCTTCAGATGGTTGGCACTCTTGTCAGCCAACTAATTGACATGGCGTGAATGTTTTTCAGTGTTCTCTTCCTCCGAAATTTTCTTCCCTTTCTTGCTCTTTTTCTTCTTCTGTTTTTTCTCTTCAGGTTTCTTTTCACTATTTTTCTCTTCTCTCTTTTTTTCGATTCTCTCAATTTTGCAATTGGTGTGTTGTCTTCTAATAAGGTGCCAAAAAAAGCAGGCGCCTTCTCTCACATCATGGGCACTTCTTCGGACTTTGCCCTCTCTTCCTCGACTCTATTTTCTTTCTATGAGAGTCTCTTATCACCCTTGTGCAGTTATCTTTCAAATGACTCTTCTTCTTCAACAGTGGGCTCTCTCGGCACAGCTTCACCTTTTTATTTTTCATTTTCTCTCTTAGGAGTTCGATTCTCTTCTCTTTATTTATTTTTCTTCTAGTCTTTTGTGGGACTCTCTAGTGGCTGCTTGTTCTTCGACATGCTTGACTCAATGCCGATATCTCCTTCATTTTCTAAATTCAAGTCTTCAGTATCCCCACCATTAGCGACAGGCTTACATTCTCCCTAACTACCTGCTCAGTAAGTGTACTTAATCTTTTTCGATAACCATCACAAATGGCGCTACCACAACTGGGGTAATGGTGGATTGAATATCCCTTTCAAGAATTAAAGGTTCTTGGGTACTTACTTGCTCACGCGATGACGCCTTAGGCCGCTATCTATTCCTTGTCCCCGATGTGCTCAGTACACTTTGTTGTATTCTTTTCTTTTTCTTTGCTAGTTCCTTTATTTTATCTACGTAGGGGCCTTGGTGTTGATTACATTGCAATGCAATTCTCCTTGCCTAAGTTACACAATAGAGTGCAAGCATACACTAGAAAGTTGCAGTACAACAAGGTTGATCCCACAGAGACAAGTGAGCAGAAATATTGCTTAAACTGGTTGTTTAAATGAATTTTGGTGTCTACACTATAGAATTTGTGTAAAAGACCAAAAATAACTAACAATGAAATATGCAAGTATAAACGCAGCTGGGGTGAAAATAGATGTTCTTAAAAAGGAAAGACAAGTTCAGATTAGAAGGTTTCGCGAACTAAAATCCTTTAGGAATGCTCCTCTAGGAGTATGACTAACACAAAAAAACACCTAGACTTCTCCCAAAGCACTAAATCTAGAGTTTATTTCCACTTCCTCTAGTGATTTTAACAATCAGTGCTCATTGTGTGTAGTTGGGAAGAGATTATTCCTAATTCTCTTGTGCATTAAGAAAATTTAAGGACTCAAATTGTGGTTGTTAAGAGATTCAGCTAACACATGACTTTCTAAGCTAATGCTAACAAGCAGCAAACTAATTACTAAGATGGAAAAATCAGTTCATTAACAACCATTAATCAATGGCCAAAGGAGTTGAGAAAATCCCTACAGAAAATAGAATCACATATCTTTAATCTTCACCTTATGCTAACTAGCTCATGCATATGGGAGACAAAGATAAGCTAAAATAATAATAGTCATACTTCCGAAAATATTTGTAAAAGTTTAATCCTACTTACACAGCAGTTAAAACTTGCTTGTAGTACAAAAATTGTAAAAGAAAACACTAAAGAAGAGGAAGAAGAGAAAAGATGATTGGATGAGGGAAGAATCAAGATGCTTCTTTCCAGATTTAGCTCATTGAAATCAGCTCCCTCCATCTTGCTTGTCTCCTTTTCTGCTTTTGTTCATAAGAAAAATTATCTTTGATAGCAATCAAAACTTGTTATTTTAGGCACTTAAATTTTTTGTATGCTTTCAAGTATGCTTTGATGCCTTCATTCGTGTATTTTGTAGGAATCGAGCATTTTGAGAGGAAAATATGCTTTCAAGTATGCTTTGATGCCTTCAACCCTCTTTTTAAGCTTGTTTTGATGTATTGAACACTTTGTGGTTGAATTTAATTGTTGAATCTTCTTAGTATTTTGCTTTATTGATGTCCTTACATGAGAATGTTGGATTGGATGTGTCTTTATTGCTTTGCTTGAAAAAGAGGGCTGTAAATAGGACTTCAATGCTAGACAATTAAAATGTATGCATGAAAATCATAGGTTTTAATTGAGGCAAAATTAGAAAAGAACTAATTGCCATAATTGGTTAGTAATTACAAGAAATTGAGTTATTAAATAATTGTGAGGTTAGGTGAACTTGAGATGGTGAACCTAGAGTTATTAATTTTCTAAGCTTAGGATTCAAGCATTTAAAAGAGACCTAGAGTTGTTTGATTAATCATTTTAGCCTAGAAAGAAGCCAACACTTTAGGATTCCCCTCTCTTTTAGTTTTCTCTTAAATTGTGCAACTTAATGTTAGTTTAGTTAAAATTAGTTTTCACATATGCGTTGGATCTCTACCTAAAATTGGAGAAAACAATTAAAAACTAAGAGAATTAGCAACCCGATTCCAAGAGGACAATACTTAGTCTCACGATTGTTTTATTGTCACGATTGACCAGTGTATTTGTGGTGACGCATTGTTGGGTGCAATTAAGTTTTTGATGTCGTTGTCGTGGATCGACAAGTTATTTCTTTTATTTTTTAGAGATTTGATATAATCTTACTCTACGGTGTATTTTATTTGTTTTTAAGTTTTGTTCTATAATTTTTTTTACTGTTTGGTTTATTAGTGCATGCGAAGGAATTGTTAGGCTAAACTTGTTCCTTTTGACCCTGAAATTAACAGAACTTTTAGAAGGAATCAAAGAGAGAACAAGGGTGAGCTAGAAACCATGGCGAAGCAGCAAGGACCACAAAGGGCAATTCGAGACTATTTTCAGCCACCATCCTTACAGCTCAGCTACGGAACACTCAAGCACCATTTCCTACAAATAATTTTGAGCTTAAATCAAGATTGACTAAGATGGCATGAGATGTAGCACTCATAGGCCTAGCCACTGTGGAACCACACAAGCACATTTAATCCTTTCTTGAAATCTCCAGCACGGTAAAAATAAATGATGTATCTGTTGATTCTATTCATTTGAGGTTGTTTCCATTTTCTGTGAGGACTGAGCTAAGAATTGGTTGGAAACACTTCTAGCAGATAGCATCACCACCTAGGATGACCAAGCTTAAACGTTCCTTAAGAAATTCTTTCCACCTTTGAAGACTCGAAGATTGAAGATGAAGATTGGTTGTTCAGGAAACATAAGACCGAGCAGCTGTTCGAGGACTGAAAGTGTTATACGAACCTCCTATACAAGTGTCCTCAGCATGGTTACCCTGATTGGCTTCAAATCTAGTTATTTTATAATGGGTTAAACAGTGCTACTAAATTCATTTTGGATGCAACAGCAGGTGGGTTGGTGTTTTTTAAGATTGCAGAGGTGGCACACACACTACTTGTGTTGGGTTTTATGTCCTAAAACTCGTGTTATGTAAATATTGTGAACATATTCTTATTTCAATAAAGTAGTTATTGAAGTTATTCAGTAAAGTTGTTATTGAATAAAGTAAATGGTTAAGTATAACTCTATAA
>JAOANK020253347.1:0-15514 GCA_026257165.2 Telfairia occidentalis
TCACATGGGATATGAAAAAATCCATAAATTAATAAAACCATAAACGGAATCACAATGCATTACAATGAGTCAAGGCGAAATTCCGCCACTCAAATTCACAACTAAAAATAGAAATTCCAAAGAAAAACACAAAACGAAACAAGTCTAAAAAAAGAGGAAGAAAACTCTCAAAACGCGTGTCAAACTCGTCCCCGACGTAAGACCTGCAATCCCGAGCCTCGAATTGCTCCGGGGACTCCATGGGGAGCTCCCTCTCCTTCTGAAACACAGTGCTCCAAGTCGTGCTCTCGATTCTCCAAATGGCCTCCCCATTTTCAGAATGAAAAATTAGCTTATAAGGAGGTTCCTGCCCGCAACGTTGAAACACCATAAGTCAGCGTCTTAACGCTGCCTCATGTACGGTCAAAGGCGTGCGGCACAGCTAAAATTTAGGGCGACAAAAGATGACAACGTTGAGATGCTGAAAGACAACGTCTCAACGCTGGTGGGCTACAGCAAAATAGGCTCGCGCGCACGGGCGTGCGCATGTGGGAACGCAGCGTCGAGAGGCATCGAAGGGCGTCGCAATGCTGGGGCGTTGCGCGCAGATGGCTGGACGCGCGCACATGGGGAAGCGTTGAGCACAGCGTTGCGTGGCGTTGCCATGCTGCTGGCAAGGCGATGGGCGCGCACAGGCGTGAATTGCTTCGGCGTTGAGACGCCGTTGAGCAACGTCTCAACGCTGATGATCCAAACCCAAATTTTCCAGCAATTTGCAGCGTCTCAACGCCTGGGCATAGCATCTTGACGCTGCTTCCTCGAGTTCTTTGTATTTTTTGTCTCATTTCTTATTTCCTTAACCAAAATATGTGTTCCTAAGCTCGTTTTTCGACCCGAACAACCCCGAATTCATCTTTTCTTCTAATTAAGCTCGGTACCTACAAATTAACATAAAAACACATGAAAGCACCGAAATTATCAAACAAAACTAGCTAAAACTAAGCCTAAGGATAGCACAATTTCGTGTGTTATCACCAGCAATCCTAACTACCCTATCATTATCATCCAGGTTTAAGGAATCATGAAACTTTTCCATATGCTAATGCGAAGAACATTTTCTGCGGCCCCCTAGGATTTGCATCTTCTTCATATAACCAGCAACCTGAGAAGGCCTCAATGGAGGACCTAATGAGCTCATTTATTACCGAGTCTAGAAACAGGACACCCAACTTGGAGAGTTCAATGGATAGTCAAGAAAAGACTATCAAGAACATCAAAGACCAGTTGAGTCATATGGCCTCCACACTAAACTCCTTGCAGAAGGGTAAGTTCCCAAGTAACATAGAGGTAAATCCCAAAGAGCACTGCGAGGTAGTCACCTTGAGGAGTGGCAAACAATTAGGAGATGCTAGTTCAGATGAATCTGAGAGAAGGAAAATTGAATCGTCAGAGGAGAAAATCGAGTACGAGCCTGCTGAGAAGAGCAAAGTTGAGGAAAAGAAGGAATGTGCACCTACATCATCTAATTTAGGGAAGTTTTCTAATTCATTCCTATAATTTCTAATAAAATTCCTTATCCTCAAAGGTTTCAAAAGAAAAAGCTTAATGATCAGTTTGCTAAATGTTTAGAGCTTTTCAAAAAACTTCACATTAAACTTTCTTTCGCAGATGCTTTGGAGCAAATGCCCAACTACGTGAAGTTTATGAAAGATAGACTTTCCTGAAAGAGGAAATTCGTGCAATTTGGCACGATGAATCTCACATAAGAGTGCATTGTGATCCTTCAAAAAAAGCTACCGGAAAAATTGAAAGATCCACGGACTTTCAATATTCCCTGTAGTATTGGTGGTCTTATTATTCATCATGCATTGTGTGATTTAGGTACCTTATTTAACTTGATGCCCTTATCGATATCTATAAAAAACTAGACATTGGAGAGGTTCAGCCCACCACCATTACACTTCAACTTGCAGGTCGTTCACTGACATATCATAACGATATAGTTGAAGATGTTTTGGTTAAAGTTGATGACTTTATTTTTCTTGTAGATTTCGTCGTGTTGGATATGGAAGGAGACTCCAAGGTTCTAATCATCCTTGGAAGGTCATTCCTTACTACAGGTAGGGCCTTAATTGATGTTCAACAGGGTAAGTTGACCTTAAGGGTCAATGATGAGTAAGTTAGCTTTAATGTTTACAAGTCAATGAAATATCCTGACGAGGTAAGTACCTGTAATCTCATAGACTTAGAAGATAAAGAGGCTGCTGAATATGGAAGATGGGATCAGGAAGATGGGGTTGTTGATAATTGTTTCCTGGATAATCTTATTTCTGATGTTGATGCTGAAATGTCTGATTTAAAGGTTGAATTTGAGTCTATTGAGTTAGTGCATGAACTTGTTTGTACTGTTGAGCATGATCATGCATATTCACCACTGTTGACTATCTATGATCATGATATTGTTGAAAAACCTGTGTGTGATCTCAAACCATTGCCTGAACATTTGAGATATGCTTACTTAGGAGAGTATTCTACTTGCCCTATCATTATTTGTGCTGCGTTGAGTTAGGGGGAAAAGGATAGGTTGTTAGAGGTTCTGCATAAGCATAAGTTTGCCCTAGGTTGGTCAATAGGTGACCTTAAAGGTGTTAACCCATCCATTGTCATGCATAAAAATCTTATGGAAGATACCTTTAGTACATCTATAGAGCATTAAAGGAGGTTGAATCCTACGATGAAGGAAGTTGTTAGGGCAGAAGTTTTGAACTTAGTGAATGCAGACATCATTTATGCTATTTCAGATAGTTGCTATGTGAGTCCAATACAGGTAGTACCAAAGAAAGGTGGAAGAACTGTGATAGTAAATGAGAAAAATGAGAGTATACCCACTAGGACAATCACAAGGTGGAAAGTATGCATAAATTATAGGAAGTTGTGCAGGGCCACCCATAAAGACCATTTTTCCCTCCCATTCATAAACCATATGTTAGATAGGTTAGAAGGTACCCCTATTATTGTTTTCTTGATGGGTATTCGGGGTAGAACCAGATAGCCATCACTCCTGAAGATCAGGAGAAGACGACGTTCACATGCCCCTACGGGACGTTCGTCTTCAGGAGGATGCATTTTGGGTTATGTAATGCCCCTGCTACTTTTCAATGTTGCATGATGGCTATTTTTCACGACAAGATAGATGACGTTATAGAGGTTTTCATGAATGATTTTTCTATGTTTGGTTCCTCTTTTTATTTATGTTTGGCCAATTTGTCTCGAGTTTTGCAGAGGTGCCAAGACACTAACTTTGTCCTGAATTAGGAGAAATATCATTGCATGGTCAATGAATTGTCCTTGGGCACAAGATCTTGGAGAAAGATTTGGAGGTGGATAGGGTAAAAATTTCTGTTATTGAGCAATTACCCCATCCTGTGAATGTTAAGGGAGTCCATAGTTTTTTAGTTCATGCAGGGCTTTATTGGTGTTTTATTCAAGATTATTCTAAGATTTCTAATCTTTGTGTAATTTGCTTGTTAAGGACTCTACTTTCATTTTTGATGATGCATGTTTATCTGCTTTTCATACTTTGAAGGATAAATTGATTACTGCTCCCATCATTGTTGCCCCTGATTGGTTTGAACCCTTTGAAATGATGTATGATGCTAGTGGCTATGCCTTAGGAGCTGTGTTAGGTAAGAGGAAAGATAAAATGTTTAGGGCAATTTAATATGCAAGTATAACTTTAGATAATGTACAACAAAACTATACCATTACTGAAAAAAAAATGCTTGCTGTTGTATTTGATTTTGATAAGTTTCGACCCTACTTGCTGAGTTCTAAGATCACAGTTCACACAGATCATGCTGCACTTAAATTTTTGTTCAGTAAAAAGATTGCTAAACCTAGATTGATAAGATGAATTTTTTTGTTGCAGGAGTTTGACTTCATAATTAAAGACAAGAAAGGATGTAAGAATGTTGTTGCAGACCACCTATCTAGGATCGAGAGTGGGAGCACTCAACTGTGCCTTCATCCCATTTCTAAGAGCTTCCCTAATGAGAAGCTATATAAGGAGGGCCATAAATGGCCTTGGTTTGCTGAGATTGTGAATTTTCTTGAAAGAGGAGTTATGCATTTGAGATGAACTCCCAACGAAAGAAGAGGTTCATGCATGAGGTGAAGCCTTATCTTTGGAAGACCCATTGCTATTCAATGTCTACTCCGACCATATCATTAGGAGATGCATTTCCTTGAATGAGACAACGACAATCATAAAGGAATGTCATTCATCTTCTTATAGTGGTCATTTTGGCCCGACTCGTATAGCTGCAAAGGTTTTGCAATTAGGTTTTTTATTGGCCTTCTCTATTTAAGGATTGTTACACCTTCGTTAGGACGTGTGATAGGTGCCAGAGAACAAGTAACATATCCCAACACCATGAATTCCCTTTGACACCTATTCTAGAGTTACAACTTTTCAATGTTTGGGGTATATATTTTATGGGTCTTTTTCTTGTCTCGATAGATACATGCATATTCTTGTTGCTATTGATTATGTATCTAAGTGGATAGAGGCATTAGTCACTAGGAAAAATGATGCTCGTGTAGTAGTGCAATTTTTAAAGAAGCATATTTTTACAAGTTTTGGCACAACTAGGGCTATTATTAGTGATGAAGGATCTCATTTTTGTAATCGTCTATTTAACTCTCTATTGAAAAAGTATGGGGTGAAGCATAAGGTTTCCTTAGCTTATCACTTCCAAACTAATGGGCAAGCTGAGATCTGTAATAGAGAAATTAAGCAGATTCTATAGATAACAATTCAAGCAAACAAAAATGATTGGTCCCAAAGGCTCGATGATGCTTTATGGGCATACAGGACAACCTTTAAGACACCAATTGGTACATTCCCGTATAATTTGGTATTTGGAAAGGCCTGTCACTTACCTGTGGAGTTGAAGCACAGAGCTTACTAGGTCATAAAGAAGCTGAACTTTGACCTTCAGAAAGTAGGGGAACACAAACTGCTTCAGCTTAATGAAATGGAAGAATTCAGGAGTTAAGCCTACGAAAATGCAAAGCTTTATAAGGAAAGGACCAAGAGGTGACACGATCAGCGTACACTACATAGGTCCTTCCAACCTAGTAACAAAGTGTTGGGTTTTATGTCCTAAAACTCATAGTTTATAAACTTTTAACATTTTCTTTTATCAATAGAATAGTTATCGAGGTTGTTTAGTAAATTTGTTATTGAATATATGAATTGTTATTAATATAACCCTAAATCCAATAAACTAAGAACTCATGACTATAGTATGAATACTTGAACTACATGTGGAGACATAAAAATGGATCAAGTTCAAGTAAATAGCCAAAATCGTCTATAGTATAGGGATTAGGTTGGGTACCTTATCTTGGGGATACTATTTGACGTTACCCATTTTGTATTTGATACAAACGATGTGATCTTGAATCGTTCATGTGGAGACATGTGAGTGTTGGCATTCTGTGCAATGAGTTTGCATATGACCGGACCACGAAATAGTCACTGTTTTTTTATAACGTCGTTTACTGTTAACACTGACTAATTTCAAATCGATGACCTAGGTGACTCGATCTCAATCCTGAGCTAACTATGAACTCCTGTTTATTCGAGATTATCTTTAGATCTGCATGGGTGAGAGTGGCTCGAGTTCGCCGACTCAATAGCAGGGGACAGAAATGCAAGGGCGTTTGTTTTTTTATTTAAGAACCAACAAAAACTAAAAAAAAAAAAAAAAAAAAAAAAGATTCCTAATCATAGTAACAGCACGACAGTAGATAAGACTTGAGCAAATGTGACAAAGTTGAGAGCCAAACAAATCAAATGACAACCAAAAAGCACAAACACTGCAGCAAAACTTCAATAATGAAAACCAATACCATAGTCCTTAGGCTAGGAAGGATCCTGTTACATTAAATGAACATACATAGAAGTTTCAATTTCATTCAGTAAGATCATTAAAAGGATGCTAACTAATGACTACATGTGTAGATCTATTTAAAACATGAATATGTAAAAAAACGTGTATAGGCATAGTCATATACATCCAATGATGTAGTTATCTTCTAATGCTTTTATGTGATGACTTCTGAAGGCAACGACAGAGTAAGCAATGAAACACAAAGCAAAAATTAACAACTCTATTAATTTTTACTGCAAGGGAATGATTTCAAGGAGATGACTATAATAAGTAAACAAAAGACTAATCAACAAAAAGCACCAACTTGGTCAGAAGCGAAAAGCATAGACATCATCTTACACTTGATCGGAATTGCCCATTTAAAGAAAATACAGAGAATAAAAAGAAAAGAAAGTTACTTAGCATTTGATCAATCCATTTTAAAAAAAAAAAAAAACAAAACAAAAACATTTGGCAGATTATAAGAGACTAAATATCAAAATCAATAGAAAAAACAAAATTCGGAGAGCTGCAAGCAACCAACCTGAATATAATTATCCTGACAAAAACCACAACATCTAGGCCATCAAGAGCCAATAAAACCAAAGCTGCAAAACAAAGCAATGGGGTGTATATTGTTTAATCTACCGCTGGAAAGACAAAAAATTGAGGATAAGAGACTTTCTAGGGTGTCCTTTTCTTCTATTACTCATTATTGAAGTGCTTCAATAATAAATTGAAAAAATATTTATTTTAACAATTGCAAGAGAGGAAGTCCCAAGTTTCTTAGACAACAGTATAAATTTTAGGAGGATCATCTTGCACTCAATATTTTAACTACATGGACCCAAAACACCCATCTCCATTTACACTTACAAGACTCATAAATCAGCAATCTTTAATAAAATAGGAAATAAATTTTTAGAATTATGAGTGGAAAATGGAAATGCAACAAAAACTTTCGACCCAGAACAACACGTGATGAACTGATATCGCCTAAACAGTTCGTCGAACATGTAGACGACAACCCATACATTAAAGGCTGTAAACTTATAACTTAACATTCGCGTCTCGCGATTACCTTTTGTAACCTCCCCAAAGGAAGAAAGCGCATCTTTCAAGGACTTCTCGTCCATTGACCAGGACAACCCTGTAATCCGAAGGAACAAACAAGATCAATTCAATGTATAAACCATTTGAACTATGTGTGTGCTGCACCTATGTGACTAGATTGCGAAAGAGTCACGAACCTGCCACAAAAAGATTATTGTTTGGCGCAGAAGGAGAAGACGAGGAGGATCGAGAACAGAAGCAACGGAATCTCAGAGTTGGGCTCTTGATATTGGTGAGTGCTCTTCGAGAAACGGCATGAAGGGGTTCACGTGGCTCATCATTGTTTATGATGATCGAGTTCGATGAGGGAAACTAAATCATGCTACAGAAAGCCAACGCTCATAAACTAAATCCATCTTAGGAACCTCTTCCAGGCAAAGCTCATTGTATAGATCAGGGAAACAGCAGCGGACAATTCACTGAGGCATAATCGAATCAGTTCGAGGTACTCTTGAAGATGAGGGAAACAACAGTGGATCATGGTGAATAGATTTCGATAGCACTGGCGGCGATCGTTGATGAACGGATCTCGACAGCGATGGTGGTGGCCGACAACGACAATGGAGGGAAAGGGTTTGGAGAAGGGGGAGGGTTTGGGGAAGGGGGAGGGTTCGGGTAGGGGGAGAGAAAACAAAATTTTGGTAAAGTTTTTTTAAACTCAAAAAAATGTACTCTCTTTGGCAACAGTTATAAGCTGTTATCATAGCACCCCTTTTGGTGAAGGTTTAAAACCGACGTCACAGCATAATTTTTAAAAATTTTGTATAAAATTCTGGAAAAATTGTGTGTTTTTAACCGGATGTCATTGTTGAGTCATTTCGTCATCGTCTATAAATTATCAACTGACATCTAATGTCTCAATTGTTGTAGTGTATATTTATTTTTTAATATGATTAGAAAATCTAACATTCATTATTTTATTCAAATTTCAAAGAGTTTAAATTTAAATAAAATAAGATTCTATTTATTATTTTCTATCGAGATTAAAAAACTTAAAGTTTTGAATAGAGTTATAAATTATGTTTGTATTTTCTAGTAGAATTAAAAAATCAAATATGAATTTATTCAAATTTTAAAATGGTTTTAAATTTTTGAATAGTTCTTTTTTTAATGATATTAATTTTTTATTATTATCATGTAAGATAATTGTTTTCTTTTAAACTTCTAAGGGTTTAATTTTGTGATAGATTTTTAAATTATCCATAATTAGATTAGTTTTTAATAGGATTAAAAATAAGGCTTAATAATTTACTTAGATTCATTAATCAAATAATTAATGGTTAATTAGATATTAATGAATTTAAAATAAAAATTGACTACAAGAAAACTTTGTCTGTGAAAGGTTTTGTAACGTCCCGACTTCTAAACTTAGACGACTTAGGATCGCTACTAGCATTCATGCTTTTACATAAATAATTTATAAAATTTTCCAAAGCTGAAATCAAATATGCTCATACATATTAAAATAAGTTCCAAAATACAAATGAAAAAATACTAGGATCTCGATTTAAAAGAAAATTTAAGAGCTAAACATAGAGTAAAAGAATAGTTCAAAATACTACGACACTTGGTTCAAAAGCATTTAAAATGATGAGACAAGTGGAAGACTGCAACTTGTAACCATGGCCCTTATGCAACCCCTCATCATCAACCACCCAGGAAGCTCTTGTGATTAGCTAAAAAAAAATTAAGCAGAAAATGTTGAGTATAAAAAATACCCAATAAGTGATCCTGACGCTGGGATTAGATATGCAAACACATGCAATCATACAATGTTCATGTGGGACCCACTCTTTATCTTTTCAAAACAGATAACCAATATCACATAATATCCTCAATATAACAACTCTGATGACAATGATCTTTAACCCATCATTCGGCCTCTCACTTGAAGTATGTGTGAGGGCTTTTTAGGAAACCAACTACTACTAATGATAGAGGTACCCAATCAACATAGTCAAGTTTGCACCCATACCCACCACCTGCAATGGGAGATAATTGTGACGGCCAAATACAGATATGAACATGGGCTCTAACATATGCTCTATTATGTAAAGGTCTCAAACAACAACATACCATACAACCGATGCTCATGGCATCCAATATACAACAATCCAATGCTGCCCCTGACATCCATAATTCACATACAATGGTAACATCAAACTCAATGCAATATCACAACATGTACCACATAATTTCAATTGCATAAACATAATCGCAAAGTACATCACACAACATCAAACAATTAGCTTACCTAGTCCAAAGGCTTATCTAAGAGCGAAGCCACTTACCTTAATTCAAAAGCTCCAAAAACAATCATCGTGGCCCGATCTATAGTCTCTCTAGTAAACCTAACACGAATTATAGCTTGGTCTAATTAATAATCTAAAATACAAACTAGGAATCTAAATACACAACTATAATAAGGTTTCGAGAGAATACCTTCTTCTATTTCAGCGTAGCCCTGGTGTCGAACTATCTGTTCCCCCTATTTATTCTCTTTTCCCATAAAATCCAAGGATAAATAAACTCTTCCTTTTCAAAAATCAAAATCCTAATTATTTCCTCCATCAAATTAAACATAAAAAACGGGACGTTACAAGTTTAGTTTAGACTGTAGTTAAGTTGACCAAACAAGGACACATCTGCTTGGGAACTGACTTGGGAGTTGAATTACTAATTTTATTTAGCTTCATTAAGTAGACTCATAATGTGATTTGGTTTTACAGTATAGCTTGAAAATTGGTAATTCACATTAAAATCAATCCAACAAACATAATGTTTATGAAAGGGTTAGATTGTTTCTTTAATGTAGATACAAGAGATTAGCATATTTTGTCTAACCATAAACCCTAATTTCAAAATAGTGAGTGGGAGAAGGCCAATTTGTAACAGTATATCCCACAGTCTCCATAATTAGTTCACAACGTGCGGTTCATGCAGGGCCTCGTGGTGGCTTTGGATCGTCCCCCTACTAAAGGTGTTACATGGAACAATATTAAGGTGAATCTCCTAAGAAGGATAAGATAGTAGTTTTGTTCCAATACTTGATCTACCCTATGGTGGTACTTATTGGAATGAAACTGTACAATCTAAAATGATTGATAACACTCACAAAGGATTCATCAACGTTGTTAATGATCATCCTTGACCAAATTAATGGTAACTAAATATTATAGAAATAAGAGTGATTCTGGTATAATACTTGGTTCAGAATGTCTTAATTCAGTGAACGAACAGTTGACTTACCCTACTGTAGCACTTGTTATGACACAAGTACCATAGCATTAGAAAGAATTTATAGGGTTTATTTATCAAATTGTTTAATTTAAATGCTAAAATTATATGGATAATGATTGCTTGTGTGAAATAATATTTTTTTTCTTATATTTCGACACTATATCTAAATCTCTTATTTTAATTTAATTGTTGATATATCAAATTGAGAAAATTATATCACTTAGAAAAGTAGTTTTAATACTATATTGGAAGTGTAAAATATTTTTTTTCTTAATGGGGAAATGTTCTCAAAACTTGTTGTCAATGTCAATCGAATTGCTCATGAAGTACAATATTTGAAGAATCTGAACTCGTGAGATGACTGGTACGTATCTTTTGGTTAACATGTCAAATGTTAGCTAAGTAGATAAAGAAAAATGACACCAACATACTTGATATTGAAGAAATTTAAAAGCCAAATTTAGATAGCTGCCCAAATGATCTGCGAATGATGTATTACAAAAATTCAAGAAAAGAAACTATGACTGAAGCTATAAAAGAAAATTGTTTCTAAAGTAGCCAGAGCAGTCATAATGAGAGAAAGTTTTGAAGTACCTTTATAAGAAGAAGAATACAAATAAAAGTAAACTTGATTTACTACATTTTCTTTTATGGAGGATAACAATCTTATTTTGGTAGTTGATTTAGATTTACTATCTACATTTGTCATTTATCATAATTATGCAGTTCTTGGAAAATATGTAATGATGTAGAATAGTCTCTATAAGTTGGTATTAAGGATCCTATCTCAGTTGATGCAGTGAGAGAAATTAACATTTCATTAAATAATTATTTTCACTTGGTATTGAACAAGGTACTTTTAGAGTACTAATTTTGAAAGAAATTGGATTTCTATAATTTTATTACTGTAAAGTTCATATTGTATGAATTTCGAAAGGAATAAAGTTTGTATTTTCAAAAATATTTAGAAATATGTTCAATTAATTATAAGAAAAGGTTGTTTGCATTAAAGTTGTTAACATATACGATACTACACAATACTAAGATATCTACGACAATAAGAGTCCCTAATGGAAACAAAAAAGTAATCAAAAGGGTATCTCTATAAACAAGTCATGTCTATGAATCTTGTCTTTCATGCAAGATAATCAAAAGGCTTTTTGTTGAAAAAGACTACAAGGCTTTTTGGTGGATGTAAAAGCAAGATAAGGTTAAAATATTTCATCTCCATTCTTGAGAATTATTCAAAATATAAGTATCTTTTAATTCAACATTAGTCTTAAACACTTGAAAAGTTCAAGAAACATGAGATTGAAGTTGAAAATCGTTTAGTTAGATCTATCAAAACACTATGATCGGATCATAGTGGGAAGTACGTAAATGAAACGTACTGAGATTAATTGATAGAAAGTAGGATAATATCTCAGCTCTTAACACCCAATACAGTTATGTAAAGGGTGTTATAAGAGGAGAAACATGACCTTGTCCGACGTTAGTCAAATCAATAATTAGTTACACATCATTACCAAACTCAGGTTCGTATATGCAATAGAGATTGCATAGTGAATAGAGTCTATTCAAAAGTGTCTCAAGAAAACTTTGAGATTATGGAAAAGCAATAAAGCTAGTTTACAACACTTCAACGAATGAACATGTCAAGCATACATGCTAAAGACAAACTGAGAAAAGGTTGGAATGAGTTCATATATATGCCTAAGTGCAGGCTAGACACAAAATGGTTTTTTTATACAGTCTTAAAAATTAGATGTTTGTATGACAAATGCCACTTTTCTATAAGAAGAATCGTATAAAAGACCACAGACCTGGAAAAGATAAATACTGTTGATAAGTTGGTTCCAAGTAAAGTCACTAAATAGTTAACAAAAGTTGTTAGTAGTTCAATTACATTTGAGAGTCAAATAAATCCTAGTCATAGGCCCCATTGTAGTGGGAGAGTAGCAAGTCAACTCGACTGTTGCAAGGGTTTAGTTGAAGTTCATGGTATCATATAAGATGAAAACATTGAGAGTTTATCATCTTGAAAGTAGTATTGAGAGATGCTGTCAAATGGATCTCGAGATAGAGTTCATATATTCTATTTCTTTCTAGAATTTATAGAACTTCTTAATGAGGTTAAACCCATAGCTAACAAATGGATCTACAAAAATAAAAATAAGAAGATTTGTAAATAAAAGGTATAAACTTTCAAAATAAAATTAATGGAAAACGATCAAACCTAATATGAAAAAGTTGACTATGAGTAAAAATTTTTCTTTGTTGCAGTCTAGCATTTTGTAATTCATTAATTTTTTTCATAAGCTATATGACAAATGGATGTTAAGACTTTCTTTCTAAAAGAAAATCTTAAAGAATGCATCTACACAAATAAACTAGAGGGGTTCATTTTTAAGATCAGGAGCAAAAGGTTTCCAAGTTGTAAATATTCATTTATGAAGTGAATTTGATCTTAACATCTTGAAATATTAGGGTTGGTAGAGGTGTCAAGACCTATGACTTTAAGTGAAAGTTAATGATACTTGCATGGACAAGAAGATCATTTATTGCCTAATGTTTTTTTCCATTTTTATATTGATAACATCTTACTGATTGGGAATGATGTAGGATTTCTATGTAACATAAAAAGTTGATTACTTAACCAATTTCAAATGAATGATTTAAAATAATTCAATTTGTCATAAAGATCCAAATAGAGATTGTAAGGACAAAATGTTAATTTTGTCCCAAACATCTTATATTGACAAGATTGTTGTCAAGTAGTTGATGCAAAAGTTCAAAGAATGGTAAGATACCCTTCAAGAATAAAGTTACTTTGTCTAAGAAAGTGAGTTTTAAGACACCTCAAATGTTGAGGACATAAGATTGATAAATTATGGTTGAGTAGAAGACAGTCTTGTAGGGATGAACGATTCATCACGCAATAGAATTTTGATTCTAAGCAAATTAGAATCTACGATCGACATTGAAAATAATTTAGAATTATATAGTAAGACAAAAAACCTTCGAAGAAATAATTCTTTTCAACTCCTCCACAAGGCTTCCCTCAAATCTCAACAACTTCTCCATAAGATCTTCCTGGCAACTTGTTCACAAGATCTTTCTTGCTATGACTCGAAGGGATTAAGGATGGTGGGAACCTTCTTGAAAGAATGAGAAAAAATTACTAGTGAAAACTATTTTATTTCTTAAGGGTTGAATGCTTTAGGCTTAACCCAAGGGTCATATTTATAGGGACTTTGGATAGAATCTTAGCCTAAATAAATTTTTATATTTAAATTATCTGAATCTCATTCAAATAATTATTTGGTTTATCTAATAAATAAAATCTCATATTTTAACATCTAATATATTAAAATACTATATCTTAATCTCATTCAAATAATTATTTTATATATCTAATCAATCAATTCTTATACTTTAATATCTTATATAATAAAATATATTTAAATAATTTGAATCTCATTCAAATAATTATTTTAATATGCTTTATATATTGAAATTATATATAAATTTTTATTTTTTAATTAAAGCTCCAATAATATAAGAGTAATTAATTAATTAATTTTCATTCATTAACTCAAGGTCACTCCACTAAAAAACCTGGAGTTGCACTCTTATACACTGTAGAACAGGTTATGTTCATGGATATATAATCACTACATGCAAATCGACCTTCACTAGTAGTTCGTAATTACAAATGGGTCAAAAGTCCATTTTACTCCTGTAATTATATTTTAAACCATAAGTCCCACTAATCCTCTAATGAACAATTTGTTTAATTATGACCCAACCATAAAGTAAGTCCCTCTTAGGCCAGTGAAAGGGTGGAGTCTTATTGTTCAAGTCCTTAAATTAGCACTTAAGGGAATTATTCATCAACTTACCCTATATGGGAATGAGTAAATTCCATCTTGTGAGATTGTGTTCGCAGCTTCCCATTTGGTCATGTCCCCAATATAGTAGGCTTATTGAATCGGCTTCAAAAGTCATCCTCACCCATATAAATCAAAAGGCATGCCCACGTAGGCAGAAGTTCATAATTCACCCAAGAATGAGTTCGAGTCGGATATGATCATTCTGTGAAATATTAATCGTCTCTTGTAACAGATTTATTGAGAGTGGATCAAGTATTTTGCAGTCCAATCTTATACCAACTCATCGTATATGATACCTTCCACTTGCATATCTCCACATGAATGATTTGGATCGATTCATTTGTAACCTTTACAAAGTAGGTCGTATCAACAATATCACCAGGATATGGCATCAAACCTTATCCATATACTATAAACCCTTTAGATTATTACTTGAACATGTCCTCCTGTATGTCAACTACATACTATTCAAGACTACATCAATAACCTAGAATTTTTATAAGATTGGATAATATTGGAAGTAATAAAATAATTATTTTATTTCATAAATGAGAAAATGTTTATAGAATACGAAGCTTTAGGCCATAAATCCTAACGAGTCTAATGTATACATGAGACATAACATTGAATTAAGTTGGTTAATACATATTAGTCAAACAATGGTATGATAACTGAATGGCAAATCAATAACTTGCGTAATTATCTATGGATAAACAAGAAATTATATGCCTGTGTATGTAGCTAAGGATTTGATCCTTACAAGATACAGTGATCATGTTAAAGATTTATGGAAATCTATGTCGAAATTATTTTCACCCTATGTGATGGTGTCAATGTTAAATATCGTTGCTTTCAAAGCAACAAAGAACTTGTATGGCTTAAATAGTTTTTATTGATATAGAAGGTGTTCCAAACAAGGTTAGACTTGTAACACTCTACTATGACAGAGATTTAATGGGCTTTATACCATCAATGTATGAGAAAACATGTTGAGAGAAAGCATCATGGTGATGACCAAGATGGTCTTTAAGGGACAATTGTGTTGATTTACTTACTAAGACTATTCAAACTAGAGTGTTTGAGGGTTACCTAAAGAGTCTAGGATGACGAGACATGTTTCATCTTCTCTAGGACAACTGAGGGAAAACGTTGGGTATGGAGTATACCCTAGGATACATGTCTCATTGGCTTTAGTGCTAGTGGGAGATTGTTGGGATTTGAAGGATGCATCAACATGTATAAGCAGCGGAATAATGATCAATACACTCTAATTAGCTCAAATTAAATATGGAAAATCATGCTTATAGAAGAGAAAAATAGAGTTTTAGAACACTAACCTCTTGTAGTTCGATT
>JAOANK020253452.1:0-15514 GCA_026257165.2 Telfairia occidentalis
AAGAAACTTCAAACTTGGTTAAGTCGTTAATCTTTATTTGATGTTTGTAATCTATAAAGAAACTTTATTATTATAATAATATTGTTGATTGATTTTATCTTTCATATTTACATAATTGAAATTTTATAAAAACTTCTTAAATGTCAAACTAGAGAGAGAAGGAAAAAGAAAAGAGAACTTACTTGTGTCAAGAAGAGAGGAGAGACTTCCTGGTTTTTTGCCCAAAATGGATCTCTTATCCCCTATTTATAGGTGAAATCCATTATCTTTCCTTTCTCTCCAACTTTCTAAATCTATCTTGTTAAAATCATATATTCTCCAACTTTCTATATCTTTCTTGTTAAAATCATATATTCACCAACTTTCTAGTTCTTTTCTGTTAAAATCATATTTTGTAATTATTATTATTTTATTTCTTAGATATTTCATTGTTTAGATATTTATTTAATTGCCTTATTTGTTAATTTTATTTAATAGCCAATAAGATTTATTGCCCAATTTTAATGTCTTATATTTAGACTTGAAAAATTAAATCTAATATAGAACCTTAAAATTAAAATTTAACATGAAATTTTCTATAATATTTACGTACAATCTTAGAATGTTTCATGAGTAGGTGAGGGAATTCTCTCCTCTTGATGCTTCAGCTTGCTTATTTCTCTTATTTTTCTAGTTTTGTTTTCTCCTTAAGGAAAAAACAATCTTTCTTTAAGTACCCTTTCTTATGGCAGTAACTGCACTTGACTTTAGATTTCCCTTTGTCTTCAGAATGTTTTACTTTCTGTCTTTTCAATTATTTCTGTCTTTACCTTTTATAAATAAACCTTCAACACTCTTATTTTCTTTCTTTATGGTCTACAGTTTCAATTCTTTTATTTTTAATACAGAGATGATGATATCACCAGTAACATTGTCCCTTCCATATTGTAGAGCAATCTTCACATCTTTGTAAGTATCGGGCAAGGAGTTTAAGAGTATTATGGCCTCATTTTTCTCACCTATCTTATACCCCAAACTCTTCAATTTAGATGTTTGTTTCTTGAAGTCATCAAGATTCTCGGACAAAAGTTCTTGGAAGCATCCATCTTAAAGGTAAAAACATTTTTCTCTAAGGTATGTCTTGTTAGGGAGATCTTTAGTGAGATATAGAGCATTAAGCCTACATCATATGTCATATGCAGTTTCTTCTTCAATGACTTGCCTCAAAACATTGTCGCTTAGATTTAGTATTAAGATCCCATATGCAATCTGCTCCATTGTCTCTCTATCTTCCTGTGTCAATGTAAATAGCCAATTTGATGGATCTGTGATTGCCTTGATGACCTTTTGTTGTTCGAGTATAGCCTTGATTTTGGCTTTCCAAAGCTCAAAATCCCCTCTTCCATCAAACTTCTCAATATCGTACCTAGCTACAACCATTCTTCAATTTTAAGAACTATCTTTCTTGATTGACAGTAGGCTCTGATACCACATGTTAATGCCTCACACATGTTAGCACACTGATATTACACATTTCACTCTCTTTTATAGGTAACACAAAACAACATGCAAACACTCAAGCTCAATCAAGAATCTATTGAGAGAAAAATTCTTTGAAGAGAAAAGAAAAAGCTTTTGGAAATCTAAATTGACCACTAGAGATGAAGAAGACACTCATTCAAAGAGAGGAATCAAGAAGAAGGACAACAGATTTAAGTGGTTATGCAAGTGTGCCTACATCCACTGTGTAAAAGAGAATTTCAATCTTATTTCTCGAAGGTAAGTCAAGTCTACAGAAATTTTCTCACAATGAGTAAATTTAAAATTTTCATATTTATACTTAGCTTATTGATTTCAACCTCAAATGATACACAACAAGAAATTTTATTTTTCCTGATGTACTATCTACCGACATAAGGAAAAACAGTCGGTAAAAGGATCTAAAAGCCGACGTTCTTGTAAAATGTCTATGTTTATTTCCCATTTGCCAACGTCTTTCAAAAATGTCGGGAGAACTGTCGAGCAATGTTTAGTTAAAACGACGGTAGAATTAATCTTTTGCTCGACGATATACCAAAACATTGGCCAAACAATACATCTACTGACGTCTTTTAAACAACGTTGGGAGAATTTTTACCATAAGTCAATGAAAGGTCTTTCACTTAGGTCGATGTTAGTTTCAAACATTGGTAGAACAATACTTACATCGACATGTTAATACAGACGTCGGTAGAAAGATAGTAAGTCTAACGCTTTTATTCAACGTTAGGTAAAAATTAAACCAATGAAAGGTCATGTTGGGGGGAGAGTTTTAATTCTGTCGACGTTTAGTTTGTTAAGTCGGTAGTTCTCTCTTTTTTCCAACGTTTGCCTTGATTCGTCGGCAAAGATTAGGGTAAAATAAAATCGTGCATTTGACTTTAACCGATGGTCTCTTGATATCTACCAGCGTTTTACGTTACGTTGGTGATTAAAACCCTAAAAAAATGTTTTCCCGCTTCTTCTCCTTTTCATATTCAATCTTCCCCCTCCCTATGCCCTCCATTTCTGCTTCGTCCATCGTCGCTCTTGCCAACTTCACTTCAATTTGTCGTCGTTGCCGCCCTTTCATTCTCGCTCTTCCTTACTGTCGCCGTCAGTTGAACAGATCTGTGAGACTTTTCTCTTCTTTTTTTTTTAGCATTTTGTAAAACTTAATTTCTGTCATTATTGAGCATATGGCCTTGTGCAAACAAATTAGTTGATGAACATTTCTGCAAGCTTTTCTAAACATTTATTTGATGGGCATGTTCTACATTAAGTTTAGGAATGTAGAATTATGTCTTCCATCTCAATTTAAATTAGAAATGTTGCATTGGGCTCTACTTTAACATTTTTTATCAATGGAATTTTCCTTTATTTTTGCCCTTTCAAAACTTTGTTGCTCAATAATAATGAATTTTGATTGGTGTTTTTTTAATTGATAACATAAATTCTTAGTGATTTTCAACTTGTTTTCTAGTCAGTTTTAATAACAGTGTCATGTTTACCAAAAGTTTCACGAATATGGACTACCTCGATGCATATTGTTGGACGGTTAATGTGTATTATGTGTTCTACTAAATTGTTATATTGTTATTAGTTTCTTTAAACAATATAATTTACCATTTTAGGTGGTATAATTTTCAAATTAATAGTTTGAAATAATACAAATTCAGATTTCTATACAGATTGAAACTCTTTATTTTGTATATCATACTTGCATTTGAGGGTGAAAATAAATTCAAGGTTATGTTTAGTAATTTTGAAGGTAGCTAAATATATGTATTAAAGCAATATTAGTTTGTTTAAGAAAGGTGGAAAAAACTGTCCATAAAGAGTGAAAATTCTTTGATTGGGAATGATAGTTTGTATTTTTTTTTTTTTTTGTAAGTTGTTTTTAAAATTTTGTGGCCTAAATAACTTGTACGATATAAAATTCAAATCTAACTAAATCGAATTGGATGTCATGCATATTGCGAAGAATGTGTGTTCTAACTTATTGGACATTTTGTTAAATATCGAGGACAAGACAAAAGACACGACAAATACTCATTTGGATTTAGAAGATTTGAAGATACTAAAAGACTTATATTTGAAGAAACAAGGGACAAAAAGGTGAAACCACACGCTGCCTATACACTGACCACTAGTGAGATAGTGTATTTTTGTAAGGTCTTGAAATCAGTGAAATTTCCTGATGGATTTGTATTGAACGTATCACAATGCATGAGCATGAACTATAGAAAATTATGGGGACTAAAAAACTCACGACTCACACATTTTGCTATAGTGACTTCTTCCTCTTGGTATTCGAGTATACCTACAATGTGCACAACCATTATTGAATTCTGTAATTTGTTTCGTGATTTATATGCAAAGACGATACAAATTAGTGATCTTGACAGAATGCAATTAGATATAATAATCATATTGTGTAATTTAGAAAAAATAGTTCCACCAATATTCTTTGATGTAATGATACATCTTACCGTTTACTTGTCGTAGGAAGCAAAAGTTGTGGGTCCCATTACTTATAGTTGGATGTACCCTATTGAGAGGAGCCTACGAACATTGAAACTGTATGTACAAAATAATGCTCGTCCCGAGGGTTCCATATCAAAAGTATTTATCATAACTGAATCTTTGAACTTTTTCTCATTGTATCTAAGTGGGGTTGAAAAGAGATTCAATAGGGCAGAATGCAACGATGAAACAGTCCCTGAGCACGAGCTTTGTGGCTCATTTGAAGTGTTTAGACAGAGTGCACGACCATTGAGGGGTCGACTTTAAGGACACTATGATGGGATGAGAAACGAATTGTACATTGGTTTGTATTGAACAACTGTGTTGAGCTAGAGTCATATCGCATACAACATTTGAGACTACTTCGTCCTAGAGTAAGTAGCTCAATTAACCTATATAAGTTACACCAGCAACGATTTTCTGATTAGTTCAAATTGCAATTATGAAGATTTTAAATCAAAATAATTCATTTATAAGTAATAAGTATGAGGCAAAAACATTCATTTCAAATTTATGTTAAATAAACAAGTTAACTCATTATGCGAGAGAGAAGATGTATATGATGATCTTTATTCGATTGCATTAGGGCCTAACAATCAAGTGCGCTCTTATAGTGGATGTGTCGTTAATGGGTTACAATTCCATACTATAGAGCGCAACAATCATCAAACTACACAAAATAGTGGGGTCATACAACCTGGAGAAGAAGGTGAAGAAGACAAAATGAATTTCTATGGCTTATTGGACGAGGTATTGGACTTAGAATATGTGAGAAGAAGGCGTGTGATCATTTTTAAATGTAGATTGTTCGGCACAGATGTTAAAAAAATAGATCACACGTAGATTTAAGATATAGGTCAATCAACATACCTTGTTATTGGTACATTGATGACCCTTTTATTCCCACTAGTCAAGCTCAACAAGTGTTTTACCTTGACAACCATAAACATTGTGGGAATTGAAAGGGTATCCAAATAGTACAAAATAACATTTATGGGACGTTTCAGAAACTGCAGATGTAAAAAATGACTTAATGGAGCTAGACAAAGTAGCAAGATGAATTTTAGTGGACGAGGTCATTCAGGATAACTTATTGTGGGGAGATGACATTGATTCTACTTTTGTGGAACAACTAGTTAGGCAACAAACCAAGAGAAGTGTGCTATAAATCACAGATGATGAGTTCATAAACGTTTTGCCTATATGACTTTTGAGAACCTTCATTTTGATACATCATTCTATTAAGATAGCATTGAAATCGAATTAAGAGGAATTGTGCTTAATTGCTACTGATTCTAGATATTTTGTTGAGCAGATAGTTGACGGGCATTATTTTGGCAGAATGATTGAGAGAGAAATTTTGGAGCAAAATGGACAAATGAAATCTATGCGAGAATAACGAAAATTTGAAATAAGGAAACAAATGTATCTTTTACGGAATTAATCCACCATTAGATTCAAACCACGTGGAAAATTTAACATAATAGATTTTCTAATCACACAACAATAGAAAAAGAAGCCGCCAATTAAAAAAAAATGAGTTCAACTAGTTCCAAAATTTCAAGTTTTTTAGAGAGTTTTAGTTCGAGTCTTTTCTCTTCCGCAAGAATTTTCTTCTACCATACCTGTGTTCTTCAATTTTGATAGAGAAGAGCTTGGAGAAGGCAGAAACTTCGTGAAAGCTGAAGTAGAGAAATCAATTCTAATTATCGACTCCAATGAGCAACTAATTTCTACAACTCAATAGGATTTTACTTCACCATGAACTCTTTTACTGCTTTCGTTTATGTGCTATTGTCTTTTATTTGTGTTAGCATGAACTAATCACCTTTGGGTGAGGATTAAGGAAGGTGTTGTTGAATTGATTTAGTTTTGAAGTAAAAGTTTGTTGGATTGAATTGTTTTATAAGTGTTCATATCATTTAATATTTATGTCTGCCTAGCCAGCACGCATAATATCGTCTCTAAGTTTTGGAAGAAAATGTGAGAAGTAGATTGCTTTTAAAACATATTAGCTTCTAGATTAGGTTAATTGCTGGCTAAGTGAGAATGTTAGAAATAATCACTTGCCTAATACATAAAAACAACAAGTTTAATTCATATAGGTTAATAAAAATTACCTTAATTATTTTGCTAAGTGAGAATGTAATTCAATCCTACAATTCTTTTGCTTCAGCATTCTACTTCAGGGAAAGCTTCATTTTACCTTACTTCGAACCCATTCATTTTTCTCATTAAAACCGCTAAAGCATTCTTTTTATTTTGTCATTTAATTTCATCCAACATTAGCTATAAAAACCGATCAATCATTCACTTTTGTTACTTTTGAAATCACTAAGAGAGTAAGTTAAAATAGGTTAAAATCTATCACTTATCCCTTGGAGACGATGTAAATACTTATCACTTTCTGCTAACTATGTATACTTGCACATTGATTTGTGTGATTCCACTTTTCATTTACACACATGCAAACAAGTTTTTGGCACCGTTGTTGGGGATTAGTTTAAATTTTTAACTTATTTGAATTTGATTCTTTTGGTGAATTTGGAGCTTTATTTACACTGATTTAATTTTTTTGTGATTGTATTAACTGGTGTATGAACACTAATTCTGATTTGAAAGTTGAATTTGATTCTGAAATCGAAAGGACCTTACGGAGGCTAAGAAGGGAATTAAGAAATCATGCAAATTTGATGGAGCAACCCTCTATACCTCCTGAAGGGCCTATTGTTGACAAACACAAAGTGGAAGTGTACACCCTGAAGTTGTAGCAAACAAGGTCGATCCACATGGATAATTGAACAAAATCTTTAGTTAAAAGCCACTGTTTAGGAGAATAGAAGTAACCAAAATTTAAGTTGTTAAAAGACCAAAAATAGACTAAGTAATTGAGGGATATATTCTAAAAGATGGTTGGTGGATATGTTGAGCAAAATGAATAAGAACTCAGGTTAGGGAATTCAATTGTTGATTGCTACGAGATGCTACAACATTTATATACTGCTTAATATCACAAGAACGGCTCCTATGCTTCTTCCGAAGTCAAACTACCAAGTTCATTTCCATGCTCTTAGTTGATTTTAAGCTCTAGTATTTTTTTTAGTGCATTAGGGAGGGGCTATTCCTAGCTCACTCACAAATCCAAACATAGATTTAGCAAATGAGAGTGTTAAAGGGGTCAATTAGTACTTCATTTCCCAAGTTTATACTAAAATATAAATTGTAGAGATGGTCAATCAATACAATCAGTTTGATCAAAGTAAAAATCATTAACACTCTTTAAAAAGCCAGCTAAGAGCTGTTGTACAACCTTGCAACAGTTCAATAAAATCAAAGCCCTAACCCTTGCCTTAGAGTACTCAGTTCATGCTCAAAAGTAGAGAAAAATAGCTAGCTAAAATTAACTCAAACATAATTAAAGAAAATAAAATTCGAATGTTGAATGATTACAAAAGAAATGAAGTCTAACTTAAACTTAGTAAAGAGAAGAAATAATAAGACAAAGGAGGTAGAGGGAGAGAGAGGGAAAGAAGCCTTCTTTACAAAAGTATCTTCCCCTTTAGAGCAAGTTTTCCTCTCTTCCTTTCCTTTTTGGGCAACTTCTGCTTGGACAACTCCCAATCCCTTATCTTCTTCTCCCAAATTAGAGGAATGAATAATAAAATCAGCTCTTTCGTAATTGGGGCTTCCTCTTCTTTTATCTATTTTCTCTCACCATCTTATCCACTTTGGCAACCAAGGAAGGGCTAAAATGGCAATGTACTCCAAATGGAGCTCTCTTATTGGTTCTTTCTACTGAATCACGTGCCAAATGCCAGCTCAATTAATGAAGTGCCATGTCATTTTCCCTTGCATCCAACTCAATAATGCAGCAGGAATTTCTTCTGTCAACTGGGATGCTACAGCAAAATTGGCAGTTTAACACAAATCAGTCATTTTTTCTTTGAAGTTTAATCACTTAACCTTAATCACAATAACCATCAATTCATTAGCTCAAAAGTAAATACAGGTGATAAACCACATAACTCATGCTCAAGGAGTAGTAAAAGGCCATTCATGACTTATAAAGCATTCAAAAGACACCCAATTTAACTCTTCTTCTAAGAGTTAACACCTATAGATCAAGCAAATCAACAACAAAACAGAGGAGGAGTTCCATTACCTAGTGTAGCAATGTACCAACAAATCAGAACAGTGGATTAGGTTGAAAATCCTATTATTCTAGCTAATGACAGAGAAAGTGCCATTTTAGATTATGTTGTCCCTATGTTCAATAAATTAAATCCAGGGATTGTTAGACCAAATATGCAGCAGCAAATTTTGAGATGAAGTTTGTGATGTTTTAGATGTTGCAAACAATATGTTTATTCCATGGCTTACTTGTAAAAGATCCACACTGACATTTAAAGAATTTCTTAGGAGTAAGTGACTCATTTGTAATTCAAGGAGTTTTTAAGAATGCGCTACGTTTATCTTTGTTTCCTTATTCTTTAAGGGATGGAGCAAAAGCTTGGTTAACTACATTTGCTCCAGGATCCATCACTACCTAAAATGAGTTGGCTGAAAATTTCAAACTAAGTACTTTCCACCTACGAAGAATGCCAAATTTAGAGCGGATAATGTTTCTTTCAGGCAGTGTGTGACTGAACCCTTTAGTGATGCTTGGGAAAGATATAAAGAACTCCTTAGAAAGTACCGTCACAATGGATTTCTCTACTGTGTTCAACTTGAGACATTCTACAATGGTTTAAATTCAGCTACAAAGAGCATGATAGATGCTTCAAAAAATGGTGCTTTATTGTTAAGAATTTATAATGAAGCATATGAGATCATGGAAAGGATATCAACCAACAATTGTCAATGGTATAATTCAAGAAGACCACAAAGAGGGACAGAAGTTGATGCACTAACATCCATTGGAGCAGATATTGCCTCTTTGACTAACATGATCAAAACTCTACCTTTAGGGAATACTACACAGCAGAACGCTACTATGAATCAAGTCACAGCAGAATCATGTATTATGTGGAAAAGGGCCTACTTATGAATTTGGCCCAAACAATCCAAGATAAGTTTGTTATATAGGCAGAAATAATCCACATTTTGATACGTATAACCCTGGGTGGAGGAATCATCCTAATTTCTCTTGGAATCAATGAGGTAATTATCATGTTCTGCTAGTGCAGCATAAAGAAAATTTTCAACCTGGATTGGGGCAATAGAATCAGCAATTTGTGCCAGAGCATAATAAACCCATGCCACAGCAAAATTCTAGCAACTCGTTGAAAAATATGATGAAGATGTACATGACTAAGAATGATGCTATGATTCAGAGCCAGCAGCTTCATTGAGGAATTTAGAGGTTTAGATTGGACAATTGGAAAATGAGTTAAAGGCTCGACCTCAAGGACAACTTCTTGTAGATACTAAAATTCCAAGAAGGGAAGGTAAAGAACAAGTGCAAGCAATAGAACTCAAGAGTGGTAAGCCATTAGCTGGAACAGTGCTGCAACAAAATAATGTTAATCAGAATTCTGTTGAGCAATAAGATAGCGCGAGCAATGAGATAAGAATTGAAAAAATAACAGGAGACGGAGATGAAGCAGAAGAAGTTCCTAAAGTAAAACAGGTAGAACCTTCGAAAGATAACCCTGTTATTTCTTTTAAGCCCCCACCACCACCATATCCACAAAGATTCAAGAAGAAAACTCAAAAGGTCCAATTCAAGAAGTTTTTAGAAGTACTGAAGCAACTTCATATAAGCATACCATTTGTAGAAGCTCTTGAGCATATGCCAAATTATGTAAAATTCCTTAAGGACATTCTGACTAAGAAGAAGAGATAAGAAGAATATGAAACGGTTTCTTTGACTGAAGAGTGTAGTGCAATCTTGAAAAATAGGCTGCCTCCGAAGTTTAAGGATCCTGGATCATTCACCATTCCTGTTTGGATTGGTGAGAAAGAATCGGGAAGATAATTATGTGATCTTAGGGCTAGTATCAATCTCATACCATTATCCGTATACAAGAAACTAGGAGTGGGAGAAGCGAGGCCAACAACTGTAACACTTCAACTGGCTGATAGGTCTATTACATATCTCGAAGGTAAGATTGAAGATATTTTGGTGCAGGTTGACAAATTCATATTCCCAGCACATTTCATCATCCTAGATTATGAAGTTGATAAGGAAGTGCCTATAATTTTGGGAAGATCTTTCTTAGCAACAGACCAAAGGCTGATTGATGTTCAAAAAGGGGAATTGACCATGAGAGTTCATGATTAGGAGGTAAAATTTAGTGTATTTGATGCCATGAGATATCTGCCAAAAGTTGAGAAATGTTCAGCAATCCAATTGTTGGAAGAAATCGTAGAAGATACATTTGAGACAAAATTGCACGAGCAGCATATTCAGCAATTTGGGAATGTTGAATCCCTACATGCAGACTAAGAGATTAGTTGTTTTGAGTGAGCAAGGATGGAGGTATGTGAGATTTCATATTATAAGAAAACATTTAATACCTTAGACTTGAGTGACAGGAAATCCCCACCCATGAAGTTATCTGTTGAGGAGCCACCACATCTGAAGTTGAAGCCTTTACCACCGCATTTGAAATATGTTTATCTTGTTGAGAAGGAAATATTATCAATCATTGCTGTAGCAAATTTACTACCAAAAGATGAAGATCAATTACTTCAATTGTTGAAGCAATACAAAAAGGCAATTGGCTAGACTTCAGTAGACATTCAAGGTATCAGCTCATCTTTTTGTATGCATAAGACCAATCTAGAAGATGGAAATTTTAAGTCTGTAGAACAGCAGAGAAGATTGAATCCAGCCATGAAGGAAGTTGTGAAGAAAGAAGTCATTAACTGGTAAGATGCTAGCATTATTTACCCTATTGCAGACAATAAGTGGGTCAGTCCTGTTCAGTGTGTGCCTAAGAAAGGAGGAATGACCGTGATCACAAATGAAGCCAACGAGCTTATTCCTACAAGGACAATTACAGGTTAGAGGGTATGTATGAATTACAAGAAGCTAAACACAATTACACATAAAGATCACTTCCCTTTATCTTTTATTGATCAATTGTTGGATAAGCTTGCAGGTCAAGCTTACTACTAGTTTTTAGATGGTTATTTTGTTTACAACCAGATTAGTAGAGCCCCTGATGATCAAGAAAAAACCACATTTACTTGTCCTTATGATACATTTGCATTTAGGAGAATGTCATTTGGTCTCTGCAATGTTCCAGCAACTTTTCAAAGATGTATGATAGAAACTTTCTCTGATATGGTTGAATCAATTATGGACGATTTTTCAGTTTTTGGAAATTCATTCACCACTTGTTTAGACAATTTAGGTAAAGTTTTGAAAAGATGTGAAGAAACTAACTTGGTATTAAATTGGAAAAAATGTCATTTCATGGTGAAGGAATGCATTGTTCTAGGCCACAAGATTTCAGAAAAATGAATAGAATTGGATAGAGCCAAATTTTAGATCATTGAGAAGATTGAACCAACAAATTCTATTAAAGGAATTAGGAGTTTTCTCGGTCATGCAGGTTTCTATCGAAGGTTTATCAAGGACTTCTCTAAAATTTCTAAACCTCTCAGCATGCTATTAGAAGCTAACAATCTTTTGAGTTTTAAGAAAATTGTATAAAAGCTTTTTAGGTGTTGAAGAAGACATTGATCACTACACGAATCATCTTATCACCCAACTGAAATTTACCCTTCAAATTGATGTGTGGTGCGAGTGATTATCCTGTTGGAGCAATGCTGGGATAGAAGCGTGACAAGATGATTCATCCAATTTATTATGCAAGCAAAACTTTAAATGAAGCACAATTGAATTACACTACTACAAAGAATGAACTTTTAGCAGTCGTTTTTGCTTTTGAAAAATTGAAATCATATTTAGTAGGTTCTAAAGTTACTACTTTTACAGATCATGCAGTAATTCACTACCTACTAGAGAAGAAGGATGCAAAGCCAAGACTTATCAAATGGGTGCTCTTACTACAAGAATTTGATTTGGAGATCAAAGACAAGAAAAGTTTGGAGAACTATGTTGCAGATCATCTATCAAGAGTTGAGCAAACAAAAGAAATGTTGCAACCACCAGAGATCCGAGACTATTTTCCAGATGAGCAGTTGTTTACAGTAGCTCATATTACTGATGTTAAATTACCATGGTTTACAAATATTGCTAACTATTTAGTTGTAGCATTACCCCCAGAATTAATGAAGCAACAATTAAAGAAATTTCCCCATGATGTGCGCTTCTATTTTTTAGATGATCCATTTGTTTATAGGCAATGTTATGATGGGATTGTAAGAAGATGTGTTTCTCAATCAGATGTTCCAACAATACTGGAATATTATCATACAGCAAGGACACTTTGGAGGGCAAAGGACCACAACTAAGCATTGCAATTCGGATAATTTTTGCCTTCGATGTTTAAGAATGCTCATATACTTAGCAAGACATATGATAAGTGTCAAAGAAAAGGAAACATTGGAATCAAAGATGACATGTCACTGACTTTCATTTTAGACATTGGATTATTTAATGTCAGGGGGATTGATTTTATGGGACCTTTTCCCCCATCTAATGGTAACTCCTACATTTTGCTAGCTATTGATTATATGTCAAAATGGATAGAGGCAATTACTTGTGCTCATAATGATGCTAAAACAGTTTCAAAATTCCTTTAGAAGAATATCTTCACTCGCTTTGGAACTTCACGAGCATTAATAAGTGATGAGGAATCTCATTTTCTCAATAGAATTCTTAGTAATTTATTAGCAAAATATGGTGTAAAGCATAGAATATCCACCCCTTATCACCCACAAGCCAATGGTCAAGCTGAGGTTTCTAATAGGGAGATTAAGAGAATCTTAGAGAAGGTTGTTAACCCAATTAGGAAGAACTGATCTTTCAAACTCTCAGATGCTCTTTGGGCCTATAGAACAACATTCAAAACACCTTTAAAAATGTCTCCTTATAGGTTAGTGTATGGAAAGACATGTCATTTTACCTTTGGAGTTAGAGCACAAAGCTTTCTGGGCTTTGAAGATTCTTAATTTTGACATCACAGCTGCTGGAGCAGTAAGATTTCTTCAGTTAAATGAATTAGAAGAACAAATGCACTTTTCGTATGAAAATGCTAAAATCTACAAGAAAAATACTAAATTTTGGCATGATCGACGATTGATTCCTAAACACTTTGAGAAAGGTCAACAAGTGTTGTTATATAACTCTAGACTTAAACTTTTTCCTGGAAAGTTGAAGTCTCATTGGTCTGGACCTTGTACTGTTCTAGAGGTTTTCCCACGTAGAGCCGTCACTTTAAGAGATGAGAACAATGGGAGAAATTTCAAAGTCAATGGACAAAGGATAAAATATTATTGGGGAGAGAACTTTCTTCAGAAATGTGCTCCACTCCAGTTGCTAGAAACTTAACAAAGTAAGACTATTGCGAGAGCATTGTCTGAGTATAACGTCAAATTATTTTTCCTCCATTTTGCTGTTTTGATTTTGTCTTTATTCTAGAAATAATTTTTTAGGAGAATTTTGCATTTGAATTGTATTTATTAGTTTATTTGATTTAATAAAATTAGATTATATTTCATCTGTTTTATTTTGATATTTCGATTTGTAGTTTGCATTTATAGTTAAATTTGAATAATTAGATATCATTTTATTTTAAATTTCATCTACGTAATTCTAATTTCGAACATTAAAAAAATATATCAAAACAAATAATAATAAAAATCAAATTTCAAATTTTACTTCTCATAATTATCTCTAATTAATTTTGAATTTTCTTTTGCAGATAATTATGTGAAATTAAGAGAGAGAATTGCAGGATTTGAGGCAGCAATTATTTTGAGGAGGAAGAGTTTATTTTCAAAATAAAATTTTACCTGCCTAATATACTGTCTATTTTGCAGGGAACATAAGATTTGACAGAGTCGTAATTATCACAAAAGATCCATTTGAATATTTTTATTCAAAAAATAAAGATTTTGCATAGTTTAATTGAGGGATTTTTAAACTAATTGTCGTCCAAATGCCTGATTTTCCCTCATATTAGTTTTATTTATATTCACAAATCCCTTTTCTTTCTTCACATCTTCTCTAAATTACTCTCTTCTTTGTTCTGCAAGAAAATCCTTGAGCAAACAGCTGCAATGCCTCTCAAAACCAGAACGAAGAAACTACGTGACTTCGATTCTGACCTGCTTCTAGATGCTCTAGCAGCACCTACCTACAGTAGAAGAGTCCATTCCTTTACCCCCTCCGAAGAAGAGAGAAGAAAAAGGAGGACCAAGAAAGCAGTATCACCTCCCTCTTCGATCGAAGTTCAACCCAATGTAGAGGAAGTCTTGGCTACAGTGCAAGCATCGAAGCAAGAAGGCCTCTACACCACTACCTAAACTAGAGGCCCAGACAGAGGAGGAACTCGAGGCTCAAATAGAAGAGGTGCAAGGAGCCATAGCACCCACCACCAAAGAAGAACAACCGAAAGAACTAGTGGTCGAAGAAGTCACTGTAGATGAAACACAAAATGAAGAACTAGCAGTTATAGAGATGCATGTTGACCCGTTGCCAAGCTGATAGCACTCTAAAAAGTGCTTTTTAGTGCCTAAATTATTGAGGTTTTGTGGGATTTTAAGTGTACTTTGATGCAATTATTGTTGATTTTGTAGGAATCAAGTATTTAAAGGTGAAATAAAGATCCGGGTCGAGTCGGGTTGAAAAACAGGCCTAAGATGAGCTAAATCGGCTAAGTAACGAAGAAATGGGGCCCAAAAGAGTGAAGACCCAACATGCAGCGTTGAGACACTATCATTGGGCGTCTCAACGCCAAAAATTTGGACATTTTAGATCTGGAGTTGATCAGCATCAAGACGTCGCTCAACAGCATCGCTACGCTGCAGAAATAAGCAACCCACCATGCAGTCGGCGCGCCCACTACGCACACCTCGCACGCATCACCGCACGCAGCACTGCACCCTTCCCGTCGCCCAGTCACGCCCCTCCTACGCCGCCTCACCTGTTGCACCCACGCCCGCGCCCCACTCTGCTGCACATGGGCAGCGTTTCGACGCTGCCCATAGCGTCTCAACGCTGTGATTTTTTCCTCTCCCATCCAAAACGCGCAATTTACTTAAGAGACCTAGGACAAGCATCAAGACGCTGTCTCATAGCATCTCGATGCTACCAGCAGATCAGTATAAAAGCTTCTTTTAGTGATTAGGTCCGGGAGGAGGACTTTTTGGGTGAAATTTCCAACGATTCTCGACAGAAATTGAGGGGCTGAATATTCTGGACGGTTTGGGAGACCCTAGAGTGCTCGAGATTGAGTTTTCTTACCTCAGGAAGTGTGCTCACGACAGAAACGGGGTGGAAATCATCTGGGAGTTCTCCTTTTCCTTATCTTTTCCATTTTCTGTCTGTTTTTCTAGTTCTTTCTGGGATTTT
>JAOANK020253669.1:0-15513 GCA_026257165.2 Telfairia occidentalis
AGTGTTTTTAGTGATCGGCGTTATACTGAAACAGTGACTATTTCGTGGTCCAGTCTTATGCAAACTCATTGCATAGATGCCCCCACTCGCATGTCTCAGCATGAACGATTTAGGATCACAACGTTTGTATCATATACAAAGCAGGTTGGGTTCCATATTGTCCCCAGGAGAAGGTACCCAACCTAATCCGTATACTATGGACCATTTTGGGTATTTACTTAAACTTGAACCACTTTTATGTCTCTACATAAAGTCTAAGTATTCATGTTATAGCCATGAGTTCTAAGTTTATTGGATTTATAGAGTTAAAAATGATTCAATAAAAACTTTACTAAATAACTTCAATAACGACTTTATTAAAAATAAAATATGTTTACAAGCCATTCGAGTTTTAGGACATACATACCCAATAGAGACATAGTCCTGCAAGATGGAATTCACTCATACCCGACTTGAGGGATAGTAAAGAGGTTGTTCTCTTAAGTTCTGATCCAGGTCTTGAACAAGGGGCTTCACCCTCTCATTGGTCTGAGAGGGAGTTCGATTTGGTGGTTAGACCACAAACCAGTTGTTCATTAGAGGGTCAGTGATACTTAAGGAACAAGAGGTAACTCAGGGGTAAAACGATAATTGACCCAGCTGAGATTACAAACAACCTGTGAAGGGTCGAGTTACTAATCATGGTGATATCAAATGGACACAAATATATCTATAGTGAGGAGAGTGCAGCTATGGGCTTTAGTGGATTGACCAGTTAGTTAACGAATGTTGGTTGGCTAATTCAAAGAGTTTGACCGATTAATCTCGGATTGTTGGACCTCATGATCTATAGGTCCATTAGGTCCCTCGGCTAGCTCATATCGGATAAACCTTGGAATTGTGTGGTGAATGAATTTGAAGTGTTCAAATTCGGTTTCGGGAGAATGTTAAATATATACGCTATATTTAACGTATAAACATTTGATTGCTAATTAAATGATCGAGGGGAGTTGAAAATAACATTAAATGAGATTTAAATTTGGCATATATGAATAGGGATTCATATTCGAAAAAATAGTTTTTTCGAAAATCGGGATCGGTGGAAAAATAGTATTATTTTAATATTTGATATTAAAATAATAAAAAATTAAATTCAAATTTTTTTTAATTTAATTTATGAAATTAATAATAAAAAATAGTAAAAAGAGAAAAAAAAAATGAAAACAAAATAAGGAAAATGGAAAATGGTGATATTCCATTTTCTTTCATTTGTTTTCTCCATGTTTTGCCACCTTCCCCATTCTTGATTCATCACCTCTTGAAGTGTCAAATTCGTGCATGATAAGGCTAATGAAGAACTTCATTTTTGCACCCAAAACCTTGGTGTTCAAGTGTTGAACAATAACCAAGTGTCACCCAATTTCCTCCAAAATTCACCAATCAAGGGATCCCACCATCTCGTTCGAAGGCTGGAGAATAGCTGAGAAGACACTAGTGGTGGTCCGGGACTTGTTCGTGATCCAATCCGCTGGGGATAGAAGGAGAATTTGAGCTACAAAGGTGATTATCCTTGTTCACTATTTTCTCCCTCTTTTTATCATGATTTTATCCTTTTAATTAAGCTAGTTTGAGTGCATATTATCCTATTCCGCTGCATATCTATGTTGATACATCTTTCAGGGGATAGAGCGTTAAGAGCATACGTAACCCCAGTTTTTAATGATTTAAATCATGTGATTGTAAGAAGGCTAAATAGTGCTCCAACATTTGAACTCAAGGCAGTCATGTTTCAGATGCTGCAGACAAATGGATAGTTTTGGGGAACTAAGTTGAATACCCCAACTTGCATCCACAATTGTTTCTTGTTTTATGTAACTCATTTATAAGCCAAGGAGTTACTGAAGAAATGCTGAGGTTAACATTATTTCCCTTTTCTATGAGGGATTACGCTAAAGTATGGTTCTACTTATTGCCGCCAAGATCGATAACTTTTTGGACGCATCTCAGTGAAAAAGTTTTGGTAAAATATTTTCCTCTTACTAAGAGCATTGTACTATGTAGGGACAAATTGACGTTTCATCAACAAGACAATGAGTGAATTGATGAAACTTGGGAACGATACAAAACTCTATTGAATAGTTGTCCCTACTAAAGTTTTCCTAGTTGTGTGTAGATTGACTCCCAAGTCTCATTTAGTCTTGGGCCCATAAGCCAATTGGTCTCTACCGCAGAAAACATACAGTGAAGCCTTTGATATCATCAAAATAATTTTTAGTAATAAATCCAGTGGACTAATGTAGGGTAGAATGTCTAGCGCAAAGGTGCAGGAAAGAAAATAGATATGGATGCTATCATGGCCTTGAATACACAAGTGCCATCTATGCCCAATATGCTCAAAGCTATTAATAGTAATGTTGCACAACTGATGAAGACAGTTTAAGAATCCACAGACGTAAGTTGTATTTTATGTGGAGAAACACACATGTTTGAGAGCTCCCCATGAAATCTAGTGTTAGTATACCTATATTGGACAAGGTAATCAAGGCGAAAACAATCCACACTCTAATACGTATAATGCAGGTTGGAGGCAACAACAAAGCTTTTCATAAGGTGTACAACAACAGGCAAGTAGCAGCAATGCGACCACAATTTCTACCAGGGTTTATCGTCCAATTGCGTAGCAGAATTTCATAAGGAATAGAGTTAGGCAGCAAAATCAACAACCGTGTAGTCTTGAAAATTTGATGAAGGAATATATCCTGAGGAATGATTCGATAATACAAAGTTAAGCAGCAATGCTTAAGAACTTAGAAATGGAGATTGGACAATTGGCAACTGAACTACGAAGTAGACCAATTGGAACATTATCAAGCACTATCGAAGTGGCAAAAAGCACAGGAAAAAAGCTTTGCAAAGCAGTCAATCTAAAAAGCAAAAAAGAACTTTGACAGGAAGGTGAAAAATTGGAATCCGAACTTGATGGTGTCCATGAAGTAAAGACAAGAGAGAAAATGGAGGTTATGGTTGAGAATAAAGAGAAGAAAAATGAGAAAAGCATTAGCAATGCTGGACGAAAAGAAAAAACCTAAGCTAAAGAGCTATCTAGAGTTCCCCTACCCCCACCCTTTACAAAATGGTTAAGAAAGAGGGACAATGAAGTGCAATTTTAAAAGTTTTTAGCTATGTTAAAGCAATTGCACATTAATATCCCATTGGTAGAAGCTCTTGAGCAAATGCCTAGTTATTTTATATTCTTGAAGGATATTATTTTGAAAAAGAGAAAATTAGGAGAGTTTGAAATAATGGCATTAACCGACAAGTGTAGTGCCATTTTGTTACACAAAATAACGAAGAAAATGAAGGATCCAAGAAGCTTCACAATCATCTTCTCGATTGGAGATCAATATGTAGGTAAAGCATTGTGTGACTTAGGCACGAGTATCAACCTAATGCCCATGTCCATTTTTAAACAGCTTGGAATCTTGGAAGCAAGAGTACTACTGTCACACTTCAACTTCCAAACCTTCCCATGTCGCATTCAAAAGGAAAAATTGAGGATGTCCTCAGGAAAGTAGATAACTTCAAATTTCACGCTAATTTCATCATCCCTGACTACAAATGAAATTGAGAGGTTCCCATTATTTAGAAGTCCATTTCTAGCAACTCGCCAAACACTGATTGACCTGTTGAAGGGCATACTAACGATGAAGGTCAATGACCAGAAAGTCACATTCAATGTCTTGAATGCGCAGAAGTATCTAGAAGATATTGAAGAGTATTCAACTGTGCAAGATAAGGAAGTCCTCTCTACAATGGGGTTGATCCATGAGGGAGATGATAATGAGAAAGACGATGGAGTTGAAGATATAATGCAGAAACTAACAGAACTATGTGGTAGTTATAACGATATGAGTAAAAGAATCAAGAAAAGCATATTTAAAACGTGAGGTAAAGGTTTCAAATTCCAATTAGGAAGCTTAACATTCAAACATTTCTTTCCATCATTCCTAACAAGCGAATGACAATTCTCAAATGCAAGATGATAAACAACAGTCAAAGGCAGATGCATATTTTCACAAATAGACTTCTCATCAGGGGGCACATGCATGTTCTCATTTAAAGCTCCTAGCTACCACAAGCAGGGTTCAATATGCATTTTTCTTTTCACACGCATCAGAGATCTTAGAATTCACATTAACATCATAACCACTCTCAACATCCAATTTACAACATGTACTTACCTCAGGAAGGCTCTTAGAAGCTCGATAGATGTCAAAGCTTACCTCCTCGTCATTAGGCTTAGAGTGAGGTTACCTTACTAGACGTCTATTAAGCAACTTTCAATGGCAAAGAATGGTCGTCCAAAGATAATGGGCATCTCCGAGTCCTCTTCCATGAGTAAAACTATGAAATCTATAGAAAAGATGAACTTGTCAACTTTGACTAACACATCCTCGATTATACATTTCAAAAATGTTACCGATCGATCATCGGAGTCGGATGGTAGTCAGTTGTACGTGCCCCAAGTTCAGTTTCTTGAAAATAGACAAAGCCATAAGATTAATAGATGCACCTAAACCACATAAAGCACGATTAATCTTTAAGCTACCAATGGTGCAAAGGATAGTAAAACTCCCTAGATCTTTAAGTTTCTCTGGTAGCTTCTTTGTTGTATGTCATTGCATTGATCTATTAGGTCTACCTTCTTAAAGTACCCAAATCTTTTCTTTTTAGACAATACTTCCTTCATGAACTTTATGTAGTTTGGCATTTGTTCCAGGGCATCTGCAAAAGGAATCTGAATATGTAAACGGTTAAAAAAGTCTAAGAATTTGAAAAATTGATAATTTATATTCTTTTTCATAAATTGTTGAGCATAAGGAACTCTACTCAAACTAAGAGGAGGGGAATCAAAATACTTCCCTAAACTCGATGGCTGCACTTTGTCGTTCTTTTCTCCAACCACATTTTCGTCATCCATCTTCTCTTTCTTTTTCTTTTCATCAATCTCTACTTCAGTTTTCTCCTCGGACTCCTTTTTCTCAGGCTAATGTTTTTCATTTTCAGTTAAGATCCTGCCACTTCTCACCATAATAGTATTGCAATGTTCTCTATGATTTATCTCAGTATTACCTAAGAAATTGCCTTTCTGCAAGGTATAAAGGGTGGTTGCCATCTAGTTGATTTGAGTTTCTATGTTCTTCAGGGCCTGTTCTTTGCTGTCCACTTTGTTCTCTAAGTTAGAAGTCTAATTCCTAGATTCCATGATGAGTGTAGCTAACATGTCCTCTAAAGACAGTTTTATCTCAGGTGGTTGTTCTGGGGTAGAAGCAAAGCTCACATGATTCAAAACATTATTGTTAGGATAGGAAAATTTTTTGTGATTTCGAATACCTAGATAATAATGAGTAGGCAATGAGCTCTGCTGGGCTTCAAATCTGTCCTCCTGGTTTCCTTGAAATCCATAGTTTTTATTCAGATGGTTGGCTATCTCCACATGAGGATTTTCTCAACAAGGATATGAATTGCATGTCACCATTGAGGCAATCGACTGATGCTTTTCGTGCATAGTTAGATTATTCATGGTGTTAGTTAGTGTAGCCAATTGTGCTTTAAGAGCACTTACCTCGTCGACATTAAGAAGTGCAGAAACTCGAGCATCAGTTGTCTCTTTAGGCCAGTGGTAACTCGTGCAGCCATATCTTCAAGTATTGTGTTGGCCACCTCTACAATCTTTGAAAATAACCAGCCACCTGAAGCTGCATCCAAACTGAATTTAGTAACACTAGTTAATCCACCATAAAAATATTGAATTTGAAGCAAGTCAAGAAAACCGTGTTGAGGACACTTGTATAGGAGGTCTTTATAACGCTCTCATGCCTCGACAAGCTGCGCTTTCCCATGTTGCCAAAAAATACTAATCTCAGATCTTAGCCTTTGAGTTTTTACTGGTGGAAAATTTTGTTCAAAAATGCTTGGGCCAACTCATCCCATGTTCTTATGCTTCCAGCAGATATTGTCTCTAGTCAATCCTTCTGATGATATTGTTAAGAGAAAGGAAATAAACGTAAGCGAATGGAATTAGATGAAACACCATTTACGTTAACAGTACTACAGATTTCCAGAAATGATTGTATGTGCTTGTGAGGGTCTTCAGCTCGAGCCATTTGGATCAATCCTGCCTTCAGCTTGAAGTTATTAACATCAAGTGGTGTATATGCTATCCCAGGTTGCGCTGTAGGAATTGATGGCTGACAATAATCTCTGATCGACCGCACAGCTCCCTGTTGCTTAGCCATTATCACCAGCTCGACCCTATTCTTTCGCAAATTCCTCCTAAAAGTTCTTTCTATGTTTGGATCAAATAGCGTCAGTACCTTGAGTATGTGGCATACACCAAAATAATACAACAAAAAAAAGAAAAATATCGTACAAATACACCCTAAATTAAAACTTGCTTAAACGCCTCGATAATAAGAAATTAAAAATACACCAATTCCTAGGCAACAATGCCAAAAGCTTGATCGTACCCAACAATGCGTTACCTCAAGTACAAGGGTCAAGTGTAATAATAAAACGATCGAAGAGACCGAATATCATCCTCTGGGAATTGGGATATCTAATTTCATTACATATTAATTAATTTTTTAAATTTTATTTAAGGAACTCAAGGGCATGAGATGGTTCTAAGCTATAATGGAAAAAAAAACAATAAACTGAGACACACTAGCGGTGAGAAAATCAATAGAAAGGAGGTTCTAGGTTGTTGGTATGGCGAATAAAATAATTAAATAATTAATTAACTGTAGATTTTCTTAGTCTAAGGTGGATTGACTCAAGTTTCCCGCTCTCGAGGTCCACCAACCATCATGTGATTGGTTATTGAGTAATAGAGGCAGCATGATATAATAAAATGCTACCATAATGGATTGGTTATGCTAGCGCATCCTTTAAGAGAAAGAAGAAATGAAGTCAATGAAATGTGTTTAGCTGTTTGAATCCATTTACTACAGATTTTGTAGTTTTGCGGTAGCTTAACTTCCCAAATAGAACTAATACTCACAAATATGGATTACGCTTCACACTAAACTCAACCAATTTTGGTGAGGCATGCGATTAATAAGTCATATTCTTAACCTCAGACTATGAATGAAATAATGGACCTTACTATTGTTAAAAGTAATCTGTAATTTTCAATTGGTCCTTTTAATTCTTCAACGTGACTTCTTGGAATATGTAAGGATATCTTCGAATAGGTAAAGACTTTTTAGAATATGGAAGGGTTCTACAAATATGTACAAGTCTATGGAATTTTCTCGAGATCTATTTCCTAGGTTATTAACTAGGAGTCTCTAGAATTTTCTTTTGACACCAATAAATTGAGGTGTCCTCCAGCCTTTGTAGTAAGCAAGCAAGCTAAGAAAAATGCTAAGTAAGCAAGCTCCAATTGAGCAAAGTGTCAAAGCACTAATAGAAGAATTTTCTCTCAATTGTCCTCTCCATCTTAAAATCTTACCTACTTTCTTTCATTGCCTCCAACAAATTTGGTATTAGAGCTATCCTATAATGAACACCAATTGTGTTCCAAACTTGTTTCCAATCCCAACAAACCAAGTTCCAATCTTTGACGGAGACCACTTGAATACTGGCGAAGTCAAATGGAACCACTTTTATCTCTCAAGATCTTTGGGAAATCATCAAAGAAGATTATGACGTACCTGCTGAAGGAGAAGATAAAGGCACTTTAGAGAGGTCACCCAATCACGAGAAGGAGTTTAAAAAGAACAGAAAACAAAATGATTTAATGCTTCGACTCATTCAACAAGGTGTCAGTAAGTCCATTTTCCCTCAATTTTTTGTATTAAAAAAATGCTAAGGACGCCTAGGACATTCTGTAAAAGAATTTCAGGGACATGAAAAAGTTACTTCCATCAAGTTTCAATCTTTGTGGGAATATTTTGACAACTTGGCGATGAAGGGAAGTGAAAATATTCGAGAATTCTTTTCTCGAGTTTCAGGGATAATGAACCAGTTGAGGTTTTATGGAGAGACAATTCCAAAAATTAGAGTCAATGAAAAAGTTCTTCAAAGTCTTCCTCCAAAGTTTAATCATGTTGTTACTGCCATTAAACAGTCCAAAGATTTGTCAAAGTTGACAATCTTTGAGTAATGGGCACGACCAAATTCCTAAAATATGCACAAGTTGACTAAGATGCTCCCAAGCGTAATTGAGAACTGAAAAATAATCTACAAACCACTAAAGTGATCGTAGGAAGAAGTTACCCACCCCTAATCAAGCAGAAACGTGTAAATATGTACAAGATGACTAAAATGCTCCTAAGTGTCATTGAAAACTCATAAATAACTCACAAACCACTAAAGTGACCTTGGAAACCCATTACCCACCCCCGATCATGCCGATATGTCAAACATATGCACCAGAGAAGGAAAAAACTCTTATGTGCTGTTGAGAACTTAACAAAATATTTACCAACCAGTAAAGTGACGTTAGCTAGAGACCGTGAGATAACTGCAAAATGTCTAAAATTTGGGCATGATGACTAAAATGCTCATAAATGTCATTGAGAACTTAAAAACAACCTACAAACCACTAAAGTGACCCTAGGAACTCGGCACCCACCCCCTAATCAAGCTTAAATGTCTAAATTATGCACAAGATGACTAAAATTCTCCGAAGTTGAAGTGAGGACAAACAAACAAACTACAAATCACTAGAGTGACCTTAGGAACGCGTTACCCAACCCCCAATGAAAACGAAATTTCTAAAATATGCACAAGATGACGAAAATGCCCTTAAATGTCATTGAGAACTTAAAAATAACCTACAAACCACGAAAGTGACCTTAGCAACTTGTTACCAACCCCCCGATCATGCAGAAATATACACGACATGACTAAAATGTTTCGAAGTATCATTGAGAACATAAGAACAACCTACAAACCACTAAAGTGACTTTAGGAACTCGTTACCACCTCTTTCGATCATGCCGAAATGTCTAGAATATGCACAAGACGACTAAAATACTCTAAAGTTTCATTGAGAACTTAAAAACAATCTACAAACACTAAAATCACATTAGAAACCCATTACCAGCCCTCTGATCACGCTGAAATGTCTAAAATATGTATAAGGTGACTAAAATGCTCCTAACTATCATTGAGAACTTCAAACCAACCTACCAACCAATAAAGTGACCGTAGGGACCTGCTACCCAGACTCTGATCATGGCCAAATGTCTAAATTTTCAACCAGATGACTAAAACTCTCTTATGTATCATTGGGAACATAAAACTACCTAAAAACCACTAAAGTGACCTTAGGCACCCGTTACCCACCGCCCGATCAAGCCCAAATGTCCAAATTATGCGCAAGATGACTAAAATTCTACCAAGTGTTAGTCATAATTTAAAAACAACTTTAATACAAAGAAAGTGACTTTACGAAGCAAATATGCATCCAACCGATCATGCCGAAATGTGTAAAATATGCACAAGATGGCTAAAATACTCTTTAGTGTCATTGAGAACTTAAAAACAACCTACAAACTAGTAAAGTGACGGTAGGAACCCGTTACCTGCCCGCTAGTGATGCCCAGATTTCTAAATTATGCACAAGATAATTAAGATTCTAATAAGTGGAAGCGAGAACAAAAAACAACTGACAAATCAATAGAGTGACTTGAGCAACCTTTTACCAACCCCCTAATCATGTCGAAATCTGTAAGTATACACAAAATGACTAAAATGTTCTTAAGTAACATTGAGAACTTCAGAACAACCTACAAACAACTAAAGTGGCTTGAGGAACCCGTTACCCCTCTCTCGATCACGCAGAAATGTGTAAAATATTCACAAGATGGCTAAAATGCTCCTAAGTGTTGTTGGGATCTTAAGAACAAACTAAAAACCACCAAAGTGACCTTAGGAACCTTTTACCAATCCCCGATCATGCCTGAAAGTCTAAATTATGCACAAGATTACTAAAATTCTCCTAAGTGTCATTTAGAACATAAAAACAACATATAAACAACTAGAATGACCTTAGGAACCCGTTGCCTAACCCTCGATCACGCCGAAATTTCTAATATATGCACAAGATGATGAAAATGATCCTCAGTGTCATTGACAACTTAAAAACAACCTAAAATATCTAAAGTGACATTCGGAAACCGTTACACACCCTGCCATCAAGACCAAATTCCTAAAATAGGCACAAGATGACTAAGATGCTCATAAGCGTCATCGAGACCTTAAAAACTTATAAATATGTATAAGATGACTGAAATATTCCTAAGTGTCATTAAGAACTTATAAATAACCCACAAACCACTAAAGTGAACTTGGAAACCCGTTACCCACCCTCAATCACGTCATACTGTCTAAAATATGCACAAGAGGTGGAAAAAGCTCCTATGCATCATTGAGAACTTAAAAACAACTTACAAACTAGTAAAGTGGCTATAGCAACCCGTTAGAGACCACGAGATAACGGTGAAATGCCTAACATTTGCGCAAGATGACTAAAATGCTTGTAAATGTCATTGAGAACTTTAAAACAACCTACAAACCACTAAAGTAACCATAGGAACCAGTTAACCACCGAATGATCACAACCAAATGTCTAAATTAGGCACAAGATGACTTAAATTGTCCTAAGTTAAAGTGAGCACGACAAAAAAATAACCTACAAACCACTAACAACCCCCCGATCACACTGAAATGTGTAAGTATACACAAAATGACTAAAATGTTCCTAAGTATCATTGAGAACTTAAGAACCACCTACAAACCACTAAAGTGACTTTGGAAACCCGTTACCCCATCTCTCAATCACGCCAAAATATCTAAAATATGCACAAGATGACTAAACTTCTCGTAAGTTTCATTGAGAACTTTAAAACAAACTACAAACAGTAAAGTGACATTAGGAACCCGTTACCCACCCTCCAATCACACTGAATTGCCTAAAACATGAACAAGATGTTTAAAATCCTCCTAACTCTCATTGAGAACTTCAAACAACTTTCAAACCACTAATGTGACTTTGGCAACTTGTTACCCACCCATTGATCATGCGCAAATGTCTAAATTATGCACAAGATGACTAAAATTCTAGTATATGTCCATGAGAACTTACAAACATCCTAAAAACAACTAAAGTGATATTAGGAACCCGTTATCCACCCTCCGATCATGCAGAAATGTCAAAAATATGCATAAGATTACTAAAATTCTCCTGGTATAAGTCATAACTTTAAAATAGCATACAAACAACTAAAGTGACTTAAGAAACCCAATACGCATTCCACTAATGACGTCGAAATGTCTAAAATTTGTACATGATGAATAAAATCCTCCAGAGTGTCATTGAGAACTTAAAAACAACCTACAAACCACTAAAGTCACTCTAGAAAATTGTTACCCATGCCTCGAAGATGCCAAAATGACTAGAATATAAACAAGATGTCTAAATATTCCAAAGTGTCATTGAGAACTTAAACACAAGATACAAAGCACTAAAGTGACATTAGGAATCTGTTACCACTCGTCGATCACACGAAATGTCTAAAATGTATACAAGATGATAAAAATACTCGTAAGTGTCATTGAGAACTTAAAAACAACCTGCAAACCACTAAAGTGAAATTACGGACCGGTTACGCAGCCTATCACGTCTAAATTCCACAAAAATACACGAGAGACTAAGATGCTCTCAAGCGTCATTGAGCACTTATTGATAATCTATGAACAATTAAAGTGATCTTAGGAACCTATCACCCACCCCTCAATCACACATAAACATGCAAATATGTACAAGATGACTAAAATGCTCCTAAGTGTCATTGAGAACTTATAAATAAGCCACAAACCACGAAAGTGACATTGGAAACCCATTACCCACCCTCGATCATGCCGAAATGTTGAAAATATGCACAAGAGAAGGAAAAAGCTTCTATGTGCCATTGAGAACATAAAAAAGACTTACAAACAAGTAAAGTGAATTTAGCAACCCTTTAGATATTGTGAGATAATGGTGAAATGCCTAAAATTTGTGCAAGATGACTAAACTGCTCGTAATATTATTGAAAACTTAAAAACAACTTACAAACCACTAAAATGATCGTAAGAACCTGTTGCTCACCTTTGATCATCCTAAATGTCAAAATTACGCACAAGATGACTAAAATTCTCTGAAGATGAAGTGAGGACAAAAACGACAACCTACAAACCATTAGAGTGACCATAGGAACTCATTATCCAACCCCGGATCAAGCTAAAATTTCTAAAAGACGCACAACATGACGAAAAGGCTCCTAAGTGTCATTGAAAACTTAAAAACAACCTACAAACTAAGTGACATTAGGAAACCGTTACACACCCTACGATCACGACCAAATTCCTAAAATATGCATAAGATGATAAAGATATTTCTAAGCGTTCTTTATAACTTAAAAATATCCTACGAACAACTAAAATGACATTATGAACCGGTTACACATCCTGTGATCATGACCAAAATCCTAAAATATGCTCAAGATGACTAAGATGCACCTAAGCATCATTGAGAACTTAAAAATAACCTACAAACCACTAAAGTGATCTTTGAAACCTATTACCCACCCCTGATCACGTTGAAATGTCTAAATATTTACAACATGAATAAAATACTCCTACGTGTCATTGAGAACTTAGAAATAACCCACAAACCAATAAAGTGACGTTGGAAACCCGTTACCCACCCCCGATCATGTTGAAATGTCTAAAATATGCACAAGAGGAGGGAAAAGCTCCTGCGTATCATTGAGAAATTAAAAACAACTTACAAACCAGTAAAGTGACTTTAGCAACACTTTAGAGTGTTGGGATTGGTGTCCTAAATCTCATGGGGCATCGAAGTTTGTAACTTGTATATGTGACAATTTATTTATTTAATAAAATAAGAAGTATTTTATTTGACATTTAGATCGTTTTAACTAAATCCAATAAACTAAGATCCTAGCTTATTGAATGTAACTTGAACAATATGTAGTAGACATACAAGTGGATCTTGGTCAAGTAATAACCTAAAAAGTCTTCAATACATGGATAAGGTTCGGTGCCCTATCCTGGTAACACTACGGATACGACCCACTTTGTAATTGTTACATGAGTTGTAAGTGTTACAAACGGTTTGATCCAAATCGTACATGTGAAGACATGAGAGTGGGGGTATCCTGTACAAATAGTTTGTACAAGACTGGACCGCGAAATAATTAATCTCTCGTTATAACACCGTTAACTATAAATTCCATCTCAAACCTGAGTGAGATATGGACTCCTGTCTGTGATGGAAGTCGTTTGATTTGTTTGAGTGTAAGTGGCTCATGTTGTGGACTCAATATGCCTACCATTTTCGGAATTTGTCCAAGTAGAGAGTTGGGAACACAGCTACAAAAGATGGAGTCTACTTTTTTAAGCTTTCAAGGAAAGTAGATAAGTTGCTCCCTTGAGTGTTGACTCCACGTCTTAAATAAGGGGCCCCTCCCTCTCATTGCTCCCAAGAGAGATTTGTTGTTGGTTGGACCATAAACAGGTTGTTGATTAGAGGATCAGTGGGGCTTGAGGAGAAAGAAGTAGCTATAGGGGTAAAATAGTAATTTTGACCTAGCTGTAGTTACGAGCAATTTGGGAAGGAGCGACTTATTGATGATAGGTTATATTTATGGACACAGAAATATATCTACAGTGTGAAGAGTACAGCTGCGGGTTTTTAGTGGATTGATCCACAGCTGATGAATGTTGATTTAATTAATTAAAGAGTTTAATTAATTTAACCTCGAATCATTGGAGCTTCTAATCTATAGGTCCATTAGGTTCCCTTCCTAGCCCACTAAGGGTAAGTGATAGCACTCTAAAAAGTGCTATTTTAGTGCCTAAATTATAGAGGTTTTGTGTGCTTTCAAGTGTACTTTGATGCAATTATTGTTCATTTTGTAGGAACCAAGCATTTTGAGGCGAAAATAAAGATTCGGGTCGAGTCGGGTTGAAAAACAGGGCTAAGATGAGCTAAATCGGCTAAGTAACGAAGAAATGGGGAACAAAAGAATGCAGACTCGAGAGGCAGCGTTGAGATGCTATCATTGGGCATCTCAATGGCAAAATCTGAAGATTCTGCATCTGAAGTTGATCAGCGTCGAAATGTTGCTCAACAGCGTCACGACGCTGTCGAATGGAGCAACTTGGGGCACATACAACCGACTACCATCTGACTTCAGTTAGCTGACCAATCGGTGACATACCCAAAAGGTATAATAGAGGATGTGTTAGTTAAAGTTGACAAGTTCATTTTTCCTGCAGATTTCATAGTCTTAGATATGGAAGTAGACTCTGAGATGCCCAGTATCTTGGGAAGACCATTCTTAGCCACCGAAATAGCCTTAATTGACATCCAACAAGGTAACCTCACCTTACGGGTCAATGACGAGGAGGTGAGCTTTGACATCTATAGAACTTCTAAGAACCCTTCTGAGGTAAGTATCTGCTATAAGTTGGATGTTAAGAATGGTAAGAATTCAAATGAGAAGTCCGAAGTCTCTAAATTATCTGATAAAGGGAAATGCATATTGAACCCCATTTGTGGTATTGTAGGTACTTTAAATGAATTTATGCATGCTTCCCCCACTGAGAAATTTGTTTATATGACTATGCATCCTTGTCTGTTTGCTGTGGATCATCATGTTGAAAATTTATCTTTGCCTGCTGATGATGAAAAAAGGAGTTTGAATGTTAAGCCTCCTGACTTGAATTTGAAACCCCTACCCGTGCATTTGCGTTATGCCTTTCTTGACTCCTCTACACATGTTATCATACCCGCTAATGTGAGTAGAGTAGAGGAAAATACCTTCTTTCATGTTCTTTCGCAGGGTGAAAAATGAGTGCGGGAAGGAGGCACGATGGATTCAGGACATGGTGATAAAAGAATGAGTATTTGATGTCCAGTCTAGCTAGAGATGTTAAACCAAACGCTTCTTTGGAGGCAACCCAAGCTTTTTTGTTTTTTATGCTTTGTTGAGTTTTTGTGGGTAGTTGTTGTTTGTCCAGTTCTCACAGATTTTGCCCATATTTTCCCCCCTTTTTCAAGAACCTTAGCACGATCGTACTCAGTCCACGAGCCTGTCGCATTGTAGACATACCTTTACTCCAGGCCAATACCTATTCTTTTCTTTACTTTGTCTTCTTTTGTTCATACAGTGAGGACAATGCATGATTTTAAGTTTGGAGTGGGGGGTGTCATGAGTATTGTGTGCTGATAGGCTAGATTGTTGATGTGTGTTGAATTCCTGCAATATGTGACATTTTTTGTTGATCTGCTGCTGGATTTGCGGTTAAATTTTTTTGATTTTATTGAATGTCTTGATTGAGTGTTCGCCGGACTGTATGCCTTAATGTAGAACTATCGATTATTGCATGCTGAGGACTATGAGTTTCTGTGATTTGCTGTGACATGTACGTGAGTTGAAATAGGGAGATTAG